>JALLAY010000102.1:0-21855 GCA_036939635.1 Cyclotella baltica | reverse complement strand
CTTGTTGGTGGGAAGGAGTGTCAAAGTCTCCCTCGTCGGATCACCACCTCGTGCAATAATCTTTTGTTTCAGGTGTTCAGTGACACGGTGGATGTTATCCATAACCTCTACGGGACGAGTAAAAATTTCGTGGTTTATGCGTTGGAGAATGTAGTATGTGTTTGTTGAGGTGGTTACGCGGAATGTATCGTTGATGTGACCGGAGCCGAATGGTTCGGCTGAGATGAATGTTTCATTGGTGTTGTTGGTGTTGAATTGGGAAAAGATTGTTTCGAGGTTGTAGGATGGTGGTGACATGATGCAAGAAGGTGAGTTTGGATTTTATGAGACCTTTTCATACCATGTTAAGCACGAAAGAGTTGTAGATTTGGAGTGTGGGGGCCAGAGGCTGGATGGCTGATTAATTGGTTTATGATTGGTGATTGGATTTAATGAGTGCCATCGATGGCGGTGACGGCTGACGGCGGTTTACTTGCGATGGGCGGGCTGTGACGGGTGATGGGTGATGGAGGAGTATGGACAATAGGCCATGAAGCTATGGAACTGGGATGATTGATCGCGATCAGCCTGCTATGAGGGCAATCTATGCAAAGCTGACCGCCGCCACCACAATAGTGGTTCAGCCACCGCCATGGTGCTAAGGTAGTCCTTAAATGATTGTGTGGATTGTGAAGGACATAAGAGTGCTGACACTCTTACCAGTGACGTGGAGCCATCTGTTGTGACACACATGTGTCTTCTTCGTCTGTCCATCTCCAGTCACGTCCGTTGAAGTCCGTTGGATCCAGTCTTGGATCTTCTTCAACGGTTGTTTTAGACGTAGCCTCGATAAGCTCCTCTAGATCTCACATTGCCCATGACCATGATGTTCTCTCTTCTCTTTTCGCTTATCGAGTCTTCGTCTCTCCCGTCGCTTTCACCTGGTCTCCGCCGGCCAGGTCGCTTATGTGGTGCCTCCTGTGGCGTCGGACTCATCGTCCTTCATCGCTCTACCTGCTAAGCCCATCGCCTTCCGCCACGCCTCCATCGCTGATGAATCGTGTCTACGATTGCGATTTACGATCTACGAACAGATCGATTGCTACGCCCCTCCCTCACAACGCCTGATCCTACCTGATATAAACGCTCCCGCCTCCGAAACGGTGGATTGCTACGCCCCGCCCATCGCCCCATCCATCGTTTCAACGCCCATCGACCTTCGGTGCCCGCCCGTGATTTGTGGCACGTGGCACGTCATAACTCGCCATCGACAGGGGGGATCTGTTTCAACGCAGCACATGCCTCTGTGCTCCGAGTACGCCTCTTTGTGGCAATAGCATTTGCCCCACGCCTTGTCTTTATTGTGGCCCGAGATTGCTGCCACTGCAATTTATTTGTGCAAGATGTTCACCCGAATTGGTGTTGTCACGCCTTGGCTGGGGAAACGAGACATTTGCACCCCACCAACACCTCCTGTTTCGAAAAATACGTCCTCTGCCGCTGCAGTTACGCTCACGCCAAGTTTGCCAACGCCATTGCGGCAGCCGCTTCAGTTCTGCCTCCCGAACGACTATAACTGATGGTATTTTTTCTTGTCCTGAGTTGTTTAACTCAACGCTACCTGATGTGGCTCATGGAATCGGTCGAGAACTGATTTCACGAGAACGCTTGTTCATTCACGCACTCACCTTGCGGCCCTAGTGCCTTTCTTTTAACCCTTTCTCTCATTTAGATTTTACGAGCCCGTGTGCTCCCTTTGTGCTACGCTTCCACTGCCAACAATGTACGCTTGACCTTCGTATCAACTTCTACCACCGAACGCTATCAACGAGCCCTCCCATCCTTTGTATAGTGCGAGTCCCACCGATGGAGTCTCTGTGTTTCCTATAACTGCCTTTGTGGCAGACTCTATCACGACAATAGCGCTAGCAAGATTACGCATCACGTCTGATCTTTTGTAATCATGCCTGAGTATCTACTCAGTATGCTTGGCCGAAGTGCCTATCACGCCTGTTATTTATTATTATGTTTGCCGAAACGTGAAGGTCTATGAAGCGTTTGACGCTTACAGAATAAGTCGGGCGGCTTATGTCATGCCTTGGATCTTCTTTACGAAGGCTACACTACTCTTGATACGCATTCTTTGCCTCTGCAGATTGCAGAGTGGCCCAGATATGTCCAGATGCCAATAGCTTTAGCATAATAATATTTAGAGCATATTGCTCAACGCATGTTATACGCCAAACGCATCCATGAAAGCTATATGTTTTTTAATACGCCTCTGAACAAATGACTCTAACGGAAGCTATGCCATTGATAGAGTCTTACATTAGCCACAAAGCCTTACATTTACTGAGCTGGTAGCCGTTAACGCAATGACTTGACACGGGTTTAGCCCATATGTTCTTACTGCAATTCGCGAGTTTGGCTGCCAGGCCACCATCGCACACGCTTCACTACGTTCTATTTCAGCCTGAGCTGAGTTAAGACAGAGAGCTGCCTATTCAGGTACATGTTGTGGAAATCTGGTTACGTCAAGTTGTTTGTTTTGATCACCAAGATGAATCTGCCAACGATTAATTTTAGTCAGATGACGATAGGACGCTGTCCTTCGAAGGTTCCTGAAGATGTCTTTTTGTTTGCACAACGATGCTTGCCTGCTATTGAGCGCCGCCACTATAGGATCAGTCATGCCATCGCTTACACACCAATCCGTTCAATTTCGGCATATTTGACATCCTACACAAAATTAACGTCTCCAATCAGACCTACGTAGATTGGCCCAGATTGAAGATCCTGGCCGTGACTGAGTTCACACATGTTGCATGTGCCGATCTTTCGTCTTGAGTTCATGTCTCCTGATTGTAATGTTTGCTCGAGCAGGAAGCTTATAGCTTATACGTTGGCGCCCTTTATGCCATGTGCCATAGCTTATCTGAAATAATTGAGTGGCCTTTGAGGCCCACACGTGGATGTATCGGCCAGTTAGTCCGCTTCTGTGGATACCCGTCAATGCGAGCATGTCTCGACCCGTCAATTTGCGAGCCTGTCTCTCGCGCTTTTATCTGCATCCGATACATGACATGATAAATCAATTACGCTAAGCCATCTAACGCAGGAGTGTTCATTTTTGGCTTTGCCCCCCCCCCCCTGGAGTGTCTGTATGTTCGACACTACTCCACAGTTTTCTTAGATAATGGCTTTTGAACTAGAATATCAGCTCAGCTGATCAGTCTCTCTTGATGATTTATCATGTGCCCTGTCGGCATTACGATGGAACACATGTGTATGCTGGTTTGCTGTGTCTGAGCAATGCATCTGCATTCCTCATATTCCTTGTGTCCTAGGATCGCTCATCCAGCACATATGACACTGGTCCACGAAACTAGAAGCCGTTTAGAATGTGTCATGTGTTCCACCATTTAGGTGTAGTACGGTATTTTACACTTTGCTACTATGATCATCTGACTTTCGATTTGTGTCATTTTGATGTTTATGCAGGTGTACAATACGGAAGCACGAGTCTTGTGTCGACCGTGCGCTCTCACCCCACCTTGACATTTGACATATGAAACGAATGCTGCCCGGTATGAAGACTGGTTCTCCAATGCTAAGCGGAGTAGAGAGTGGCATGCCAATGTTGCATAGTGCGTATGCAGATTGTCATTTACCATCTCTCGCACATTCACTTCCACCCCAGTTTAGCCTTGATAATTACGTTTTGAGTGGGCCTCTACCTTGACCATGCACGAGACACAAAGTAATGACACCGCAATGCTGATGTACCACGACTCATTGTTGGTAACGGAAAAGGAGCGTGTCGTCTCGTTACAAATGGCTGTCTTGGTTTAGGTTTCGCCGGGGACAAACACTCTTCTTCTGCTACCATAACGCTGCGCACATGTCCGGACAGAAGATAAACGATTGTTGACTTGCACAGTTACGCTGCTATGCTCCAGAGCATGTCACTTTTACGATCAAGGCTAGTAGGTTGATCCTACAACGACTACTGACATACACAGTTGAACTGTTATGCTTCCCGACGTATGTTGCTATTATGATCAGATTAGTAGGCAGATCCTACAACGATTGCTTACATGCAAAGTTAAGCTGCTATGCTTCAGGTGCATGTATTAGCTACAGTCAGATTGATGCTGTGTGCTTTTATTCAATCTATTATTCTTGCTGTGTGCTGCCACAGACCGCCTTACTTCGTTTTCGTCTCTTTCTGCCTCTTAGTTCCGCCTGTCATTGCTGTATGACCCTTTCTCCGCATGGAAGTCGCTCTTCCCATCCCCAATGTTGACAGACAAAAGGTCTTGACACGCCCCATGCTGACAGACAAAATGTCCTGATGCACCCCATGTTTGATAGATGAAATATCTTGACGCACTTAATGTTAACCCCATGCTGACAGACAAAATGTCCCGACGCACCCCATGTTGATAGACAAGATGTCTTGACGCAACCCATGTTGATAGACAAAAAAAGTCTTGATGCACCCCCTGATTTTTTTCTTTTTTACGCACTAAGTTTCATGCCCATGGATATAACGTCGGGACACCAATAAGGCGTATGCAATTGGTGAGGCACATATGTGGNTCGCAATGCATAGATGAAGATAGACCTGCAGGTTGAATCTAACGGACAATGATGCTCTCTTGCTTTGTCACTGTTATTTTGAAAAAAGTGTGAGAACTTCACGCTCAAAAACATTGAAATTTAAAATAAAAGTGAAACCTTGTGAAACCACTGAAAAAGATGATTTGTATGGGATTTGGGAACTGTAAAATAGATATCATTAATATTGATATTATTGCCATTTTTAACAAAGGCATCTGTGGAATCATCACCCTTGTCCCCACCAGATACAATCTGTGTAGTCTCATTCATTCCTACAGGGGCAACAGTAGTGTTGGTTGGCGTTGAAACTGTTGTCATGTTTGATGTTTCCTTTTCATTTCTAGAATTGATTTGAGTATGAGTCCGTGAAGTGGGGCAGGTACAGGTTGTTGTGCTGTAGAAGAACTAGTCGCAGAATTAACTGTCGCTTGTGAACCATTCATGAATTTGATAATTTAAGAAGGAAGATCATCTCGTTGCTCTTGAATTGAAGGTGCAGTTAGACTTGGTTTTTTGATTTCTAATTTGATTTGATGTTGCATATTCTTTGAACCTTCCTTTGAATTTTGGCCAACCCTCAACAGATACCTCGGCCTTCCAAATTTACCATGGATCAGCTCATACCCAGTGATACTATTGGCAGCCAAGAACGTTGTCCAGGTGCTCTTCCCACAATACTCAATTGTATCACCATTCCTGACTCCTAAACCGCATTTCTCCAAAAAGAAGCAATAATTGTTCCTATCAATACCAAGGATTTTTTCAATGGCAAAAGAAAAGGGAATCCAGAAGAGCCCAGAAGTATCACTGTGAATATCTAGAATGTTGAACTAATAGCCATGTCCCAATCTACCATGAATTGAAGACAAAAGCTTGTTAAACATAACATTTAGATGTCTTGGTGGGTCAGTCTTAATCTGGAACTTGGTTGGTGGGAAGTGCTACATTGGTATCAGGGGTTTTGTTGGTCTGCATTCGAATGTAAGATGGTCTGTTAGTTTAGATAGCACTGTTGGAAGGGGATCAGCAAAGCTGCAGTGTAGTTAATGTAGCATTGTTAGTTCTGACAGCCACTGTTCAATTTGTCAATTGAATTGATTGTGGAGAATTGGTCGACAAACGATGGTGAAAGCTAGACCACCAATCCGGAATGATGTTTGTTGAAATTTCCAGAAATGATTCTTCAAAAGGTATGAATTACTCTCACCACCACCACCACCACCACCACCACCACCATGATTTTAAAACAGAATGTTGAGTGACCCAATCCTGCTCCGGATCCACCTCCCACCTACCTTCACTGTCAATGAAGCATCTTTTGACAAAGCAGTCACTTTGCCGGCTTGGCTACAATTGTAGAAGCAACAGGTGATGCAGAGATAGTGATGGAAAGTTGGAGATGACTAGGCCGGGCTTTTGGTGATAGCATCATCGCCTTGACAGAGCTCATTTTTCTATTGCCAACTCCTACCTTCATATCAACATCAAAATACAAAATATATCTACAAATGTCCAACCTACACTTTTTTCTATCTTCCATGCATTTCACATTCATTCTCTATGACCATTGTACATCAATTATTTTTTGATGCAGTTCACCCCTTCGTGCAGGAATACTTTTGACCAGAAGAAGACACATCAAGCTTCCTGCGTCAACAAAGTTCTTAACCTTTCTATGGGTTAACACCCTTTATCTTTATCACTTCAAGTGTAGCTGAGATGAACACATGTCCTTTATTTCATGATATTGATGATGAGTATGATTTGTTGACCAATCGTAATGCTGGCTCTATTTACTGTTTATATCTAAGTATTTTTATGAGGGACTGGGCTATTATGATACTCCAAAGAAGGGCCGGGAGTTGGACACACTATTGTGTCCTAAATCCCTACTTTGAATCAATTCAAAGTCTTGTCTTTGGCCATTTCACGACCACTGTAGACCTCATATTGTTTAACAGTGACGCAAACATGGTTTCTGTGAAAGCGGTATAAACAGAATAATACTGAGATGAGTGTTCAATCTTTATGACGAGAACATAAAAATGGCAATCAATCTTGGCAGAATTATCTTTCACTTGCAAGTGGTCATGCTGTCTCGACGCAAAGCATTGGCCATTATCTTAAGTCTCTGTGAGATTAGAATTAAATAATGAGGTGAGAAATGTCATACTAAACAAAAAGAACTCGAAACCTTCAAAAGCAGCAGAAAAGGATTGTCCTGAACTCACCTGTTAGCAGAAAGTTGACCAGGCTGTCTTACTTTCACAACGGGATGGTGAAGGAGATTTAATGGATGCACCTGTAATCAGTTCAGTAGTCAGCTTTGTTGTCTAGAACAAGTAAGTTGAAAATAAATGAAATAAAATACAAATTGACTTACCCACCTGGCTCCCCCAGCATGTTCCCGTCTCCTCCCCAATTTTTTGAGTTGAAAACTGAGTGCTGCGGGCTTCCACTGTTGTCCCTCCTGCATTGATAAAGTCAAACATTAAAATTATCAAATCTTCTGCATGGAATGCGGCAATCCAAATTATAAACTTACATCTAGAGCGCCACAGCAATTTAAATGGAACCTTCAATCATTAGGAGAAGTGGTTAGATTTGCCGTAGCTAAGTTCAAATTACAGGATCATTACCCAGCTTTCTACGCTTTTACCACTCAGCCCCAGCCGACTGTGGCCGAGTGGTAAAAGCAACTGACATATTTGTTGATATTAATTGAAAAAGGCTTAATTCATTTTACAGTGCAATTTAATAGCGTTGAATAAATATGGTTCTTGTGACATTGAAATGGATTTATATTACGCTCTTTAATGAAACGGGTCCGATTAAATTTAAAGAGGGTTAATTAATTACTAAGTGCAATCAAGTGATATTTTGAAATTGTTTTATAAGACATTGAAATGGATTTATATTGCGCTATATAATCAAACGGTATGAATTATCAATGTAACACAGATGAATTTACAACGGAGACTAAAAGAAGTAACATTGTTTTGATACTTAAATGTGACAGAAACCAATTTGAAAAAATTGGTCAATGTGACATTAAAAATGTACATAAAATAGGTAATTAACCAAACATCCAATTATTCCTTGCTCAGACATTATTGAGATCTTTTGTTTTAATCGCATCTTCTAACTTAATAAAAACGACCGTAGTTGGTTGTCCTCCTTGTTGGGATAGGGCCACAGCATGGTCAGCCTTTGAGTATTGACTGCACCTATGATCAACTCTACAACTTTGCCAGATCGTCTAAAAATGCATGAACTCATCAAACAGATGAGCCCAGAGGGACGTTTTAGCACTATTAGCAAACGAATATATTTGAATAGTGAAGAAAAATTTGGAAGAGCTCTGAGCAGCATAATTTGTGAGCATCGTACAATTGATACCCCAAAACAAAAAAGTTGCCGCTGCTGATTTAAATGAAGTGCTGTAACACAAGCCTAATTTTCACTGTCACAGCCCACAAGAAAGTTGCTACTGCTGATTTAAATAAAGTCCTGTAACACAAGCCTATTTTCACTGTCACAGCCCACAAAATAGTTGCCATTGCTGATTTATACAAACTCCTGTAACACAAGCCTATTTTTGCTCTTGCATCCCACCTCTGATAACCACACTTTACCATTGTTTACCAATTCAATATCTGTCTCGACAGATGTAAAATCATATTAGCCATGTGCTTTGCAACAAATTAATCTCAACAAGGTATCCAATGTTTGTAATGATGGTCAAAGTAAAACTAACCATCAATGACACAAATATGACATATCATTGTGTGATTAGTTGCTATTTTGCAGTGCACTTGAGGGGAAAAAACGACTTTGCCAGAGGTTTACGTCATGATGGTGGAAATGTGCATTGAGAGAGGTTGGGTGTTGAAAAATATTCTTGGGTTTTGAATTCTCAGGTCTTGTGTGGCTTAGGGTTAAAGTTTGGTGACCCCTCTTCATTGCTTTGCTTTATGTTCGTGATGACACCAACAGTTTCTACCACATAGTGATGGTAGTATCTACCAATATGTCAATGTCATTGTATAAGCCTGGTTCAATTGCAACTCTCCACAGTCAGGGAGGCATTCAGCATTCAGGTTGAGCCACTGTATGGTACTACCATTTCCAATTCCCAACAAGGGGCAACAAAAAACCTAAACAGACCATAAACAGGGCAAAATCCCTCCGAACTCTCCGCCCTTTTTGGCCAAGAAACAGATTCGACGGACGCACGATGGCGAAAAATCCATTGGAATGAAATTTATGCATGACCACACCTCCTCCCACTTGCCTCTCGTAGCCGCCGTCATAATAACGCAGCCCATCATCTCGCCCCAAAGCTCTCTAACACAAAAAGCGCTAGAATAAATAATAAGCAGACCGTGCAACCATTCGATATTTTTCACTCTTGATCATTTAGTGTTTTCATTCGTTGACCGTACGTGGCCATCAGATCGGCTATCATTCAAATCTAACCACCCACCCAACTCTCCAATCCCACCAATCAAAACAATGGACGACGCCCAACTAGCCCACGTAGAATCCCTCTGCGAAACACTCTACACCGGCAAAACCAACGCAAATCTAACCCGTGAACAAGCTCAAACCCACCTCCTCTCCCTCCAATCCTCTGCATCCTTCATCCCCCAATGTCAATACATCCTTGATCGATCTAGTTCCCAATACGCTTTGTTGGTTGCGTCCAACTCACTTACGGAGTTGATCACGACTCATTGGAATAATTTTACGATTGGTCAACGCATAGATATTCGGAATTATGTACTCGGATATCTGGCTAACAACGGACCAAACCTACAAGACTTTGTAACCTCCTCCCTCATCAAACTAGTCTGTCGCATTACCAAACTAGGATGGTTCGATGACGCCACACACAGAGAATTAACCGAGGACGTTACAAAGTTTCTCCAGGCTACGATTGATCATTGCATTTTGGGGATGAAGTTGCTCAATGCGTTAGTGGATGAGTTGAATGTGGCTAGTAGTGGAAGGACGTTGACGCAGCATAGAAAGACTAGTGTTAGTTTTAGGGATTTGTGTTTGTTTAAGGTTTTTAGGTTGGGGTTGACTACGGCGGGGCAGTTGCAGAGTCGGGCTATTTGTGAGTTTGTGGTTGTTTGAATGTTTGTATTTGGGGGCCTCTATAATTGTCGGCACAAACATTTGTTGATTCTGAAGGAGCATCTATTGTTTGGAATTCCATTATGTTGGGGACCACATCAATTTGTTTTTTGTTCACATCTCGTGCTCAAATTAATTTTTGTCTCATTCTCATCTCTTAACCACCACCCCAGCGGCATCCCCCCAACAAGAACGAATCCTAGGCGAACAAGCCCTCTCCCTAACAGTCCGCTGTCTAAACTTTGACTTTATCGGGACCAACCCCGACGAATCCACCGAAGACGTGGGCACCATTCAAGTACCATCCAATTGGAAACCAGTCATTCAAGATCCCGCCACTATTGAACTATTGTTGGATTTTTATGCCAATACCGACCCTCCTAGGAGTAGTAAGGCGATGGAGGCGGTTATTTTATTGTGTAGCGTTAGGAGGAGTTTGTTTACGTGTGATAAGGAGCGGGAGGCTTTTTTGGGGAGGATCATGTCGGGAATTAGGGAATTACTTGTCAATCAGACGGGGTTGCAGCATCAAGATAATTATCATCAGTTTTGTAGGTTGTTGGGTAGGATTAAGTCGAATTATCAGTTGAGTGAGTTGGTGAAAACGGAAGCCTACCTAGAATGGTTGGAGTTGAGCGCTTCGTTTACCACGCAGTCGATAAGGAATTGGCAGTATAGTACCAATTCGATTCATTATTTGTTAGCATTGTGGAATAGGCTCGTGGCGGCAGTTCCGTATGTTAGGCCGGAGACGGGGCATAAGGGCCACGCGGAGGCGTTGCAGCGGCATGTTTTGACGGTGGTGGAGTGTTATGTCGATAGTATGTTGGGTAGTGTGGAGTCCGTGCTGAGGAGCGAGGGGGCGCTCGAGGATCCGTTGGAAGATGATGGGTCTCTTATGGAACAGTTGGATAGACTCCCGTCCATTTGTCGGTTTCAGTATAGTTCTGTGACAAATATACTGTTGGGGAAGTTTGACCCCATTTTGAGTAAGTATCAGGAGTTTATGGGGCATTTAGTTTCGAGTAGTACCGATAGTGCTCCGCAACATGTTGCTGAGCAGGTGACAATTCTGGAGGGGCAGCTTACGTGGTTGACTTATATTGTTGGGGCGATTGTGGGGGGGCATAGTTGGTCTTCGTCCAAGATTGGTGATGGGGAGGAGACGTTGGATGCTAGTTTGAGTAAACGGGTTTTGCAGTTGGCGCAGGGGATTGATTATCGGTTGACTAGTTCAAATGGGGTGGGTAAGGCGGATTCCAAGTTGGAAAGAGCTATTTTGTACTACTTTCAGAATTTTCGACGTGTGTACATGTTCATGTGGGAGCAGGTAATGTCATGTTGTATATTCAAAATGATTGGAGATTATTGTTCTTCCAAACTAATCATATTTTCCGGCCCGTCTTTCAGTCATCCAGCTCCAGTGTGTCTTCAATTGGTGGGATGAAACTGGAATCAGTCCCATCTACAAAACAAAAAGTCTATCAAAATATGTTTGAACATATGGGTTTAGGTGATCACACCGTCGTTGCAAATCTCATTGTAACCAAAATAGGAAAAAATCTCAAGTTCTGGCCAGATGATCACGAAATTGTCGCCAAAACACTTGAGCTACTCACTGATATTGCAAGTGGATACAGTAGTTCGAAACTTCTTTTGACGCTAGATACAGTCAAATATCTTGTAAGTCATCACACCCACGAGGAGTTCCCATTCTTAAATGTTCCATCAAACGCAAGACATCGAACTACCTTTCATGCAATACTTGTTCGTTTGCTGCTGTCACCGAATGGCGAGGAGAAGCTTGGGATAGATTTTGACCAATTCATGGAGCCCATTATCAAAACCATGTCGCAACTCGGAGCACTGGACTCATCTCAGTTGAGAAGCGAGGCAGCTCGTCAGCCGCTGATTGGGGTGTTTAGAGATCTTAGGGGCGTTGCCATTAGTTTGCACAATCGCAAAGCTTATGGGATGATGTTTGATATTCTTGAGCCACGGCATACACCTCTTTTGTCAAAAGTTGCGGATTTGTGGCATGATCAACCTGATGTGATAATTAGTTTGCTTCGCTTCATGCAAGAGTTCTGTCACAACAAAGCCAACCGTGTCAATTTTGACCAAAGCAGTCCAAATGGAATATTGCTATTTCGCACAACAAGTGATGTTGTTTGTGCTTATGGTCGTAGAGTTCTGGCAAATACTGCAACGCCTGCAGGGGATATTTACAAACTGAGATACAAAGGAATTTCACTTGCATTGAGTGTGCTCAACTCTGCCCTTGGAGGAAATTATGTTTGCTTTGGCGTATTTGCATTGTACAATGACCCCGCCCTGGCCAATGCCTTAGATGTATCTCTCAAATTAGCCCTCAGCATTCCACTGGATAATGTCATTGCCTACCCCAAGTTGAGCAAATCAGTATTTGGCTTCATTGAGATCATGTTCCGGAATCATATCAAAACAACAATGGCACTGGATACCAATGTTTTTATGCAGTTGATGAACGCTGTGCACGAGGGGCTGCAGTCAAGTGATGCACAGATTGGCTCAACTTGTGCCAATACCGTGGACCATCTAGCTACATTTTATTATGAAAATAATGGAAAGGACAAGCCTGAAGTGCACAATCTCAATAGTGTGAGTGATCAGAAGAAGTGTGTTTACGAGCATTGACAGCTAGATGTCTTTTGTACATTGCTCACTATTTTGTCTTTTCGTTTGAATAGCATTTGGCTGCACAATCAAATCTATTTTCTAGTTTGACAGCAACTTTATTCAATCTGTTACTCTTTGGCCCACCACAAAATCACTGGGCAGTCATGCGACCCATGCTAAGTCTCATGCTCGCCAGTGAATCTAGCTTTACAGCCTACAAAGACCACTTGATGAGTACACAGGATGCTGCAAACCAAGCATTGTTGAATGAAGCATTCAACAAATTACTTGCCGACGTGAACAGGAGCTTGGAGAGCGCCAACCGTGATAGGTTTACGCAAAAGCTTACTGCATTCCGAGTGACCACTCGTGGCTTCCTTACCTTGTAGTTTGGTGGGTTTGGTTTGATTTGATTGGGCAGATCAGGAGAACACCTCATTGTGCAAATGAGTGTTTGGAGTTGTATATGCCAAGTACATTATTTTTGTACTTGGCAGTTGCATCAGTTGTAGAAGTAAAATCACATGAATAGCTTCTTCAAAAGTTATATTTTCATTTTTCATGCATGTTGCACCTATTACAGTTAATGTCACTCTGCCTTAGATTGAGCCCAATGCTTAAGTAGACACTTCATCATAAAAGGGGTTGGTAATGCCAAAAGTGGAAACTCAGTTCCATGACCCTATTTAAGCGCAACACCCCCCAAACTCCCAAGAGCAAAACATGACACACACACAACTAAGCAAATCTCTATGACGACCCGGACCTATGGCCACTGCCTACTGCTGCTTTGGCAAGTGCAGTAGAGAGGCATTACACACCGAACCCCCAAGAGCCAAACAAAGCACACATAAACATAGCCGTACCATCCCATGTATGCATGGTCACTGCTTTGAACTGCATAGATTCAAATCTTCAGAGTGAATGGACTGAAGTTTAGCTCGGATGCAAACTGACCTCGGTGCAGGAAACTAAATACATGATAACAGACAGGGTCACTGTCACTGATGGATGTCACGGTGGAAGCAATCAACAATGGGTCTTTTTGGTGGGGGTCTACAGACAAGTAGTTGTCAGTCTTTAGAAATACTGCGCATCATACAGTAAGTGTCACGAAGTAGACCCCCCAAGTTGATCTGCTTTTTTATTCTAGTCCGTCTCCTTTGGGATCTACTACGTGGAGATGACTGTACGGGTTGCCTGAGAATGGGTGAATTCTTTGAACAAGAATAAAATGACGTTCATGATACAAGCATTGCATTGTGCTCACAAGAGCATCATAGTCAAAGGGCCGACACTTGTTGACAGGTCTATCTCTTTGAATGCCAAAAAAGAACAGATTTGAATCAAACCGACTGCAGAAATACAATGCGGCGAAGCATTGTGTTGCACTCAAAAGAGTGTCCAAAACCCTAAACAGCTGTCACTTTTCAACATAAATCTAGATAGTGTCAATTGACAGCCAAAAAGAACACAAACAGAAGCGGAAATATTACCATATGAGGCGAAACATTTGTTCCCGCAAGTGATTCAAATGCTCCACTAATGACTAATGTACCTTGCAGCAGAAATATCAAAGATCATGCAAATACAGCTAAAAATGAAAACCACAAGCTGATTGATCCAGATTGATGCTGAGATGATGAATAAAAAGTCATTACTTTTATTTGGTGTGTTTTGTGAGCCAACAAAAAAGACACATCTAATTCTATGATCATTGGTTGCTTTGGTTACAGTAGTACATGCTTCATTTGACAGTTAGGGGGTATTCAATGCCAATACTAGGCTGAGATTCAGAAGGGGCATATTTTGGATGGTTAATTAGAAAGGAGGGTCTAGACAAGTCTGAACACTTCACTGTTGGGACGGAAGTAAGCCTGGATGGCGCCCCCACCCGCCCGCCCTCCCTCCGCCCGGTTCATTGACCCAACCCCCAACCCCCAACCGCCGGTAAAATAATAAAAAGCAGAGAGCGGAGCGAGGGGGAACCATCGGTTTATCAGCGGTGCAACAGCAAGTAACAAACAACGAACAACAATCAAAATGCCTCGACCGGACGTAGATCAACTCGACGAACAAATCGAACGTCTTCGATCGGGGGGAACATTGACCGAGAATGAGGTCAAGGTGCTTTGTGATAAGGTCAGTTTGGGAAAGATGGTCTGATCGTGAATCGTCGTGTTTGTGTTGTTTTTAAGCTGCAGGAAGAGCCATATTGCTGGGTTAAGTTGTCTGTGTGGATGGATTAGTTTGTGCCCGCGTCCTTTCGTAAGGGCCCGTTCATTCTTCATTATTGTTAATTTGTTAAGTAAATTCAACAAAATATATATCGTCACGCCTCACTAATCCACCCCCCTCCACTGTTTTCATCTCACCAAGGCGAAAGAAATTCTCCGCGAAGAATCCAACGTCCAACCAGTCGCGGCCCCCGTAACAGTCTGCGGTGACATCCACGGCCAATTCTACGACCTTGCCGAATTATTCCGCATCGGCGGGCAGTGTCCCGAATCCAACTATCTCTTCATGGGGGATTACGTCGACCGAGGGTATTACAGTTTAGAGACGGTGACTTTGCTCGTGGCGTTGAAGGTGCGATATAGGGGAAGGATTACGATTTTGAGGGGGAATCATGAGAGTCGGCAGATTACTCAGGTGTAAGTTTGGGGGGTTTTGTTCATATCATGTGAATTTTGTTTTATTCACTTAAATTTTTATATTTCATGAAAAAGTTATGGATTCTACGATGAGTGCCTTCGAAAATACGGCAATGCTAATGTGTGGAAACATTTCACTGATACCTTTGACTACCTCCCCATGACTGCGGTTGTGGCCGATCGTATCTTCTGTCTTCACGGTGGCCTCAGTCCCAGTATTGACACATTGGATCATGCAAGGGATTTGGATAGGGTTCAGGAGGTGCCGCATGAGGGACCAATGTGTGATTTGGTTTGGAGTGATCCTGATGATCGGTGAGTTGTTACCAGACGTCAGGGAATTTGTTTCGTGAAATTTTGTCATGTTAACTTCTCAACTTCACTCAACCGCCTCTGAATTTTATTCAAGATGTGGTTGGGGAATCTCCCCCCGTGGCGCTGGCTACACCTTTGGTCAAGACATCACTGAACAATTCACCCATATCAACAACCTCCACTTCATCGCCCGGGCTCATCAACTTGTCATGGAGGGGTATCAGTGGCAGCATAATAGAACTGTGGTGACGGTGTTTTCGGCACCCAATTATTGTTATAGGTGCGGAAATCAGGCGGCAATTATGGAGGTGGACGATGAAGTGGACCATTTGGATAAGGAGCAGATTCATGAGCATGTCAAGTTGTAAGTCTCTTAGTTTTTTTATGGTTTGTTGCACTTATTGTATTTTATTGGCTCTAACTTATCTACTTTTCCATTACAACAGCTCACAATTTGACCCAGCACCACGGGATGAAACCTGGCATAAGAGCCCAAGAACACCTGATTACTTCTTGTAATAGTAATTCAGCTTGATTTGTGTTTTATGAAACCAAATAAGGGGGAATGGATACTAAAAAATGATAGGATAGGTATTCGGAGGAATGCAGGTTGTGTTAGAATGAGGAAGTAGTTTTTGTGAATTGGGCATGAGTAGTGGAAGTTTTAAAGAGAAACATTTGGCTTTTCAATTTTGACATCTTTGCAAACGCTAAGAAGTGATTCATTTATTGCAGCCATAGCTTGCACAAGCTAAAGTTATAACAAAGCGGATTAACTGTCACTTTATTGTTACAAGTCACGTTGATTTTTGGGCTGTTTAAGGGTCTCTCATGTTCAATACTAAGCTCCTTGAGTCAGTGTCATGTCAACCTCTCCAACATGCTCCTCATTCATAACATTATTTTCTCCCTTCTCAACTTCATCTTCTAACAAACCGGGAATACTAGCTAACCTCCCCTCTAAAATCCCCATCTGACTCTCCAAAACACGCAACTTATGCTCCGCACCCTCCAAAGATGCATTAACATCGGCAACATAAGTATTCAAAAAACTCGTCGTTGTACAAATGTACTGATGAATGGCCTCACATAATAAATTAGGGTCAAGTGGGGAATGATTACCAAACGAAATTTCCTCTTTCGCATGAAGATCCTGAAGCTGCTCCACTCGTTCTTGTCTTTGCAACGTCGAATCTTTTTCGCCAACAGTTGTAGTCGGCGCAGACGTTTCTAGGGCATGGTTCTGATTTGTCTCCGAGGGATTGATTGTCTCAGCATCTTCTTGGTTTTCTGTTGTTTTTTGCGTTTCTTCTGTCGCGGCGGATTGCTGCTGCAGTCTACTTTCGATTTCTTTGGCTCGTGTGGAGGGGAGTGGGGGGAGAGCTACGCTGGACATGTTGCTGTTTTACGGTAGCCGTGTGCCGTGTGGTGGTGTACGAAAGGCTTTTGACAGCTTTTGACTTCGTTTTGCGTTTTGACCTTTTCTGAACTTCATAAGTCATAAGTACCTATCTACTTTTACTTAGGTACGACTTGATACCGCTACCTTCTACCTTATGGTACTTTTTACTACGTACTAGAGGGGTACTTACATTGCTTACATACCTATTCGCCCACCGCCAACAGCCACAGTGCGCCAACCGCCCCAACAACCATTTATGTTGGATGTCCTTTCTAAAACACAAACGATCCGTCTCCGACATCCGGCCCATCAACAACAAAACCTTTCTTATAAGAGTTGCGTGATTGATTACGGTGGCAATGCGGCTTTGAAGTGTACATATTTCGGGGCGAAGTCATGGTTGTTTTTGTCCGAAATAGGCGTGGCGCCGTGATGAAAGCACGGGAGAAATCTGTCAGAATTCATTGGGATTTTACCTCCTTTTATGTATGTCAAATTTATAGGCTCGTTTGGATAAGTCATTTACTGCCTTTATCCTGATTGAACCCAAACCGCATTTATAGGTCATGCAAAAGGCCTAATGTGAACGAAAAGGAGGAAGAAGGTGTCAGCGCACGGTACTTATTCTAATCCCACGATGCCTGCCTCCTATTGTAATGTTATTGTCAGATAGAATTCTTATGATGAGAACTTTCAACTCCGAAGTATCGTACCATACAAAATGAAAGATTACGATACCTTATCATTTCACAAGTAAGGCGCTACTTCTTTACACAAGGACATAATTTCTATGTTGAACGACAAAAAACAACAACAGCATTCCAATTCATGGAGATCATGCAAAAGGCCTAATGTGGACGCAAAAGGAGGAAGAAGGTGTCAGGGATTAGCGCACACGGTACTTATTCTAATCCCACAACACATACGAATGAATTGTAGGACTGTCTCCTATTCTAATGTCATGGTCAGATAGAGTTCTCACGATGAGAACTTTCAACCAAATGACAACATAATTTCGATGTTGAACGACCAACAGCAACTACTTATAAGTATATTATTTCAATCACCTCGTTTCTTTGTGTTGATCTGCAACGGCTTCAACATTGCGATACCATACCGAAATAAAACTCGTACCATGAAATTCACCATTGCCACACACCTTCTCCTTGTGCTCCTATCTGACGCAGCCTCAGAGTTCGTCAATGCTGGCAGCGCTCGAAGGGCGAAATCGTCGAAGTGCCACCCCCACCTCCAGGACGGCTTCACTTGCGGCATGGCCACCGAGAGCGTGGGGGTATTTGCCGGCGATGAGAAATACTACGTTGACGGCGTCAAGTACGACTACTGCTCCCTTGGCACTTGGAACCCTGCCAGTGGGCAGAACATCTTAGTCTGGAATGGCGGCTATCTGGGTGAGGGAGACACGCGAATGTCGTGTGTGGTGAGCAGTGAATTCATTTAGTCATTATTTTATCATCCATTCATTATTTATCTATTCAGTGTAACGTTCGTAGGACGTCGGTGTAGACGCCTTAAGCAAGACCGTCAATGGAGCATGGCTTCCGACTATGTTCCCTAGCGAGCAATACATACTCAACATCGAGCAGGTGCGATGCCTCCCCGCGGCAGATTGCGACTTTGACATCCTAGCCAGTGGAGAATTCCCGGGGTACACGGTCACAGCCCGCTCCTGTAACGCCCATCTCAAAAAAGACATGTTCCGCGAAGGCATGTACTCCTGCGAGCTAACGCAGGTCAACCTCCTCGACGACGGAGCGGGCCACAAGGAGCTGGTGACAGTACAGAGTTACGTTGGATACACTGGAGGCTACAACAACTACACGTGCCCCGCGAAGCCAGCCTATGGTATGGAGGCAGCCATGAATGACCCCCATATGGATGGAAATGCGCGCTTTGTGCTTCAGGTGAACGACTTGACGGAGGCGTCTTACAATGCCAGCAAATGGACTTGTCCCAGCGTGCTTTAGGAGGCTTTAGGTATTTGACTGAATTGCTTTGGATAGAGGTTCAGTTGGATTCTGAGTTTCTATCCACCAAGAAATAATTGTTGTGTCTATCATTGGAGTTTCCTTGTCCTCCACAGAGATTGCTTGACTGAACTGTTTAATGAATTCTGAAATTAATGTAATCAAATGCAAGAAAAGCAAACAATCTTACTTCAATAAGTCGAACTGTTTGTTGTGTGCATGAATCACCATTATTCACGTGTGAACAAATTGATATCTCATCATTTCACTCACATCATAGCAATCTAGACAAATGGTTGATATTCTACATGGCGTGGGACTCATTGGAGGAGCAACCATTTAGCAGCAACATTCCTAGAAAAACCAATTGCTCTCATCATTGTGTTTAGTCCATTCCTCAGAGGATTGGATGCTTTTACATTTCCACATTATTTGCATGTTTGAGTCAAAATAAATCAGTGAAGATAAATTATATGTGACTCTCAATATTTCAAATCCACAGCATCCACACAAATGTCAGTGATGTCAATGGTTCAGCACTACTTGTTTACAAGGCACAATGAGACTCTCCTCATCATATAGGCTACTGACAATTTATATGTGTATTATTTCATCTTTATCTTTGTGGTCACCTGCCCACTGGTCATACATTAATTTCTACTCAATTCCCAATTTTGCCAAGGAGATGTACTCCCTTTTTTGCATGAATTGTAGTAGCCTTTTGAAAAAAGCTATAGTGTATACTTGTTCATTGTGACCGTGTGGCCGTACTCCTAAAGTTTAATTGGAAACAATTGAGTGCTTGGCTGTCTCTAGGACTTGAGGGTACAAATTTAGGTGTAAATTTAACACATGGGTAGGCTTAGAAAACTTAAAAATATGTGAATTGGGCTAGCTTTCACTCTATGAAGTAAATAGGCTAGCTAAAGCTCAAAGTGATTATATAATGTAAACAATCTAAGTCAACATCAATTGGACTACAATCCTGACCCCTTCTGAGCTGGACAAAGTCAACCTGCTCTTCCACATTACCATCTCCTTCTTCTAAATCTAGTTCATGAAAGAATTTTTCCTCCTAACCACAGTCCAAAACCTCACTTTGTTTGTACAATTTACAGTGGGGATCTTGGTAAATGTTGTATGAATATGATCCTAAGACTCCTTGGTGTCAAGATTCTACAATCCGATCCAGAAAAATTCAAATTTTCCAAGCTCTTCCCTACATTGTCAATTTATTCTCTTCATTCCTTCCTCTGGCTAGTTGGCCTTCAGGGTTGCTTGGAACCAATCTATTAAGTCTTATCCTATCATTCTATGGAGATGTAATCGATACCTTTGCGTAGCATGCATGCACATTCTAACGAATCACATGTCTTTGGCATCAGCATTGAAGTATAAAACAAAGAAGAAACCAACTAGGCCTTTTCTGTCAGCTGCACAAAACTATGTGCAAAGAAGGGCAGGAAAAGTGGTTAGAAGATAAATGGAATTGGGCAAATAATCATTTGATAGCAAATGATATGGTTGGGTTTTACCTACCTCATTCATCATTCCAAAGTCATAAAAAATGAGTCCAGCTTCATCATTTGGTAGCTTTTGAACTGCCACATTTCTGAGGGATGCAGATAAAAGACACAACACATTAGTGAGTTATCTCTACCAAACCATTTTTGATATTCTTATCCATCAATCAGCCTTCTAAAAAGGTAGGATCCACCGTATCAACAAATTCCATAAGTCCTTTCAACTGACCAAAGTCTTTATCAAACAGTTCCCAGAGAAACAGTCTTTGAATCTTGGCAACCAACTTTTCTCCCCTTTTCATGGCTATATGAACTTGCCACAATGAGGCAGCTGAGAGAGGTTCTTTCTATCGAAGGAATCAAATACTTTAGAAATTAGTTGGCCTAATTCCTCTTGAATAATTTGTCTAGCTTTTTTGACTGGAAAAGGCTAAGCCATTGTCTTAAGAGTTTGAGTGGTTCAATGTATTCTTTGGAGGCAATGCATATTGATATGGAGAAGACTTAACCAAACTGCCGTGTTTTTGTGCAAGTGTAAATCCTTAAAGTAGCCCAAGTTCGAATGTGTTTACTACTGACCACTGAATGAATTCTTCATCCACAATAGTTTTGGTTCCAAACTTTTATTTTTGCCATCACAGGTTTGTGCACCAACCTGCTAGTATTAATTTGATGAAAAAGGCATACACAAAAAAAGGCATCACATTTTCAATTCAAATTTCGGCTTGTTCTCAACAAATTTCTGCCAATAAGATTGTAGGTATAGTACTCGATTAACTAAGGATTATGTGATAGAAACTGCAATTTTGCTCCATTACGACATTGAGACCTGACATTTTTGGCATCCACCCATCCACCATTGACCATCGCACTCCATCACAACACTATAGCATTGCCAATACAATGATGCAAGCCTCCAAACTCCATTACATAAACCCCAATGTTGCCCGAATCTCCTCCCGGATGTGGAGACACTCATCATCACTGACATGTGGCTTCTGTGTTGAATGAGAAAGCACTTAGATGGGGCATTATGGTCATCAAATTTGATACCTCCTATTGTCCAACTTGATGGGATACAATACACCATCGCTGCCTAGGAAAATTGTATATTTTTCTCTCTAACACCACTCAAGACGAAAAAACATATGACACTCATCGTGACAGAGAATGAGAGAATGGGTGAGTATCCTCTCATTGTCTATCTTAAATTTTGCAATATGCAGTGTCTTGAAACTTATCTGTTTACTATTTTTCTGAGCTCACTGTCGCTCATTTGTACACATGTTTTTTACGGGATTGCAAAGAACATTTTTTCTGAAATGTAACAATAAAAAGGCCACGATTCCACCAACCTACATTGTTGACATGACAACACTTCAACATTGTCCAGGTTTGCAATCACCAATTACCAACCACTGACCACTGAAACATTTGGTGTAGCCACCAAATTATTTCTCCTCCTTGCCACATAGAATATCCATCATTTTCTACCTTCATTTTCATTCTTTCTAATAGGGAGCAGTTATATACAGTGCGTAGGCTGTCGTAAATATTTACAATAACGGTCC
>JALLAY010000101.1:0-21623 GCA_036939635.1 Cyclotella baltica | reverse complement strand
TGGTGGAGTGACAGATGAGAAATTGTTTAAAATCGTTCCTGGTCCGGATTTTCCAGTGAGTGCTGTTCTATAGGCTGATTTTTGTTTGCATTGCTTTTCTGTGTAAAATGTTCTGTCATTCTATGCTTTTTGTATTGATGGTAGTATGTATTGCAATTTACTACTTACCTAATCTTGCCATCATTGTATGTGTAATATATGGTAGTCACATTTGTTTAATTTGCATGACTTTCCATGCCTTATTTGTCTAATATCTTTTGCAATTTGGCCATGTTGCATTTTTATTAAATTTTTTAGCTAAAGTCACAATGTTTTTATGCTCTAATTGCTTGCCTTGTTTGATCTATTTTGAATGGTTTGGTTACTTAATTCATGTAATATTTGCTTGCATTGTGCAGGAAACACCCCTACTTGCATAATTTGCAGAAAATGTTTAATTTTATGCTTACTGTTTACTGGCAGTTAACTAATTCTCTTAAACTTTGACCATTTCAAGACTGGAGCCTGCATCATTGGCAAATCTGGTGCAAAGAGCTTATACACAACTGGTAATGGAGGTGTTGTAATGAGAGCAGTGTAAGTGAATGCAATTACAGTGCAGAATCACAAATCAATTGTGGCTTCTTGGCTCACCTTATAACACATCTTAACAGCATGCACCTGGAAGAGATATCATCTGGAAAGAAAAAGCGTAATGCAATCATTATAACTGAACTACCCTACCAAGTCAACAAAGCTGCACTCCTAGAACGCATTGCATCACTTGTCAATGAAAAGAAACTTGAAGGCATTGCCGACCTACGTGATGAAAGTGACCGTGATGGTATCAGAATGGTTATTGAGTTAAAACGTGATGCTGTTGCTGCAGTAGTTCAGAACAATTTATTAAAGAAGACGGCATTGCAAAGTACATTCTCGGGTAATTTTCTCGCCTTGTTTGGGAGTGGCACGGTGCCTCAGAGGTTCACGTTGAGGAAGGCCTTGGACTGTTTCTTGGATTTTAGGTTTGAGACTATTAGGAAAAAGTGTATTTTTCAGTTGGATAAGGTTGAGAATCGGGCTCATATTGTGGATGGATTGTTGATTGCTCTCGAGTCTACGGATAAGGTTAGTTATTTAGTGCTGCTATGTACTGCCTTGTAGTGGATGTGACAATTTTACAATATTTCTCATCTTAATCAGGTGATTGAAATAGTGCGAAATGCCCCAGATCAAGCGTCGGTACGGGCAGCTCTCATGGATCCAGATAATCCAGATTTAGGTTTATCTAGCGCGCAATCAGATGCTGTTCTAAAGCTGCAACTTGGTCAATTAACTCGCCTTAATGGAGACAAACTACAACAGGAAAAGAAGACTTTATCAGAGAGTCAAGCAACACTGCAAAATCTTCTGACCAATGACTCTGCCGTGAGAGAAAGTATGATTGAGGAGTTTCAGGCTTTAAAGAAACAGTTTGCCACTCCTAGGAAAACAAAGATATTACCTGAAGAGGGAGAAGTTGACGAAATCGATTACATTCAAAATGAACAGTCTGTCATTGTTGTAACAAGAGGTGGCTACATAAAAAGAATGCCATTGAAGACATTTGAGACACAAAATCGTGGTACTCGTGGAAAGAGAGGAGCATCAAACACAATGTCTGATGATGATAATGAGGTTGCACACTGCTTTACGTGCAATGACCATGATACAATATTGATGACTACTCAAGGTGGAATTGCTTACGGGCTGCGAGCCTATCAGGTGTGCACTTATTGATATTTCTCTAGCCATTGTATGCTGTAATTGTGTTGCTTTGTGAGTGTTGTTTCGCGTCTAACTCATTTTGGCTATTACACATACTAAGGTTCCTGAGGGCAGCCGAACAGCTAAAGGGGCTCCAATTCCATCAGTGTTGCCAGTCAAGTCTGAGGACGTTATTACATCTGTGCTTCCTGTGACTGAGTTTTCTAAAAATGAATTCATCGTCCTCACAACGGAATATGGTTGGATAAAGAAGACTCCACTGGCTGCATTCGAGAAGCTATCATCTAGAGGTTTAATTATTGCCACCTTAGCAGAGGGTGATCGACTTAATTGGTGTGAAAAATGTACTGATGCTGATGATATACTTGTGGGTTCTACACGAGGACAAGCAACCCGTTTCAGTGCAAGTGATATGCGCCCGACGGGCAGAACTAGTCGAGGAGTCAAATCAATGACTCTTAAAAAGGGCGATACCATTGCTGATATGAATGTATTGAGAGAAGACGATGAATTTGTTCTTGTTGTTACTACAGAGGGGTATGGCAAGCGAGTTAAAACAGAAGAATTCCGTAAAACTGCTCGCGGTGGTTCAGGTGTCATTGCCCTTAAGTTTAAGGCAGGTCGTGTTGATGATAGGATAAGCAATATGCGCGTGGTGAACGAGGATGACGAGATATTACTCATCACCAGTCAAGGTGTCATGGTTCGACAAAAAGTGAAGGATATACCTTGTCAAGGACGATCAGCAACAGGAGTTCTCGTGCAAAAAGTTGATGTGAAGAGTGGAGATTCTATCAGCACAGTTAGCATTGTACCACGCGAGGATGATGAAAAATAGCCAACTCAACTCTTAAGTAACAGTGGATGTATTAAAGAACTTATCATTTTGCAACGCGTGCCAGTCCACAAGCCTCATGTCATAAAATAAATGAAGTATAGATGTCATACGAACAGAGATACAGAGATGATACCACTCCCCCACATTAATCTATTAGACTTGCATCACTCATTCGAAAATCTCAATATAGCTGTCTTCATCAACTCCACAGCCACCCACAGTTGCTTCGACTTCTTTGATCATCCACTTCCGTAGTCCCTCCTGTTTCAATTCAAGTGAGCAGTGAGCGTACCAGATGTTAGAAAAATATGATGCACAGAGTCGCACAATAAATACAAATAGCTTACAGGAGCACTAATTGTGACATGGTCTCTATTCCACACCTTGCAAAATTCATGTGGATGCTTTAGGCGTTTCCTGAGTTTCTTGGTAGGGACAGAGCAGAAGCCTTTTTCAGCTTTTTTGTACCTGGCTAATTTTCTGACGTACTTCTTCTTAGACACCTTCATGTTATGCATTCCTCTTTGCTTGCCAAGGTCAAGGCACAATGTTATGTCTTCATTTCTGAGTTCTCGATGACGGAGGTGGAAATCTGTCGCTGCGGTCACACAGAGGAGAAGAGTTAATAGCAATAAGACGAGCCTTGTCATCATCGCTTCTTAATTTAGTTTTCACTTCTTCTATTTGATCTTGCTTTCAGTTGTTATTGATTTTATGAGCATGGCATAGATTTGATCCCGGGTGTTTCTTATTGACCAGGGTTCTGATTATTTGTCGACCATGACAGGGACACGATTGGTTATTGGCAGCTTGTTTCATTTCTCCGTCAGTATGATGCCAACTTGGAGGGTTCTCGTCTGTTGTCTGTCGTCACAAACTGTCACACATATTTAATACTTTTGGGCGCACCTTCATTATTCCTGTAAGAAAGTGAATGAGACGATGGGAGGCCTAAACGAGATTTGGCACACTACCACCAAATGGAGCCGCTTGCACCTCTCTTCCCCAACTAGCTTAATTCTAAGTTCAATTATATTTAATAGTCTAAACTGGTGCAAGGGCACTTAACATGATCCTACAGTAAGTACTACAAACATATGTCAGGTCCTGTTTCATCCGTCACAGCAAGCACTAATTGTTCAATTTTCACTCAAGAGCTCAACCCATTTCAAAACCTAAGGTCCAGATTCCTGATCGTCTTCTGCCTCTCTGATATTGTGCAGGTTATTCCTTACCAAGCTCCACCTAGAGCGCTTTACTACACTTTGTCCAATTTCCTCAGAATCCGTCTCTCTGATGTTACGCAAGTTATTCCTGACCACACCCCACATGGAACGCTTTACTGCACCCTCTGCAGGCACCTCTCGTTCACTGACCTCAGGACCAAATGCCTTTTGAGCCAAAATAGCCTTACCCTGATAAATTTTCCTAGCAATACCCTGTTCATGCATTAGAATCAACGTAATCGTGTTCAAGTACAATGCAAATGTTTGTACTGAATTACTCACCAAATCAGACCAGAATATCTTCTTTTCAATGGGCAACACTTCCTTCAAACGAAACATGACCATGGAACTGATCCAGATCATGAGAATGTTTACAAGTGTTAGAGCAAAGCTGACCCATGCAGCTTTGGCCCATAGAGCTTGAGTATCTTCATAGTCAGAAATTTTATCTCGAACCCTATCTTCATCGACAAAGTACCAAGCTATGAACACGATTCCACAGTTTACTGCTGGTGGTAGTAATGATGCAGAAATTGCAACTCCAACCTAACGGTGTTCATGCTTATTCATTAGAATAATCGTAATCGTGTTCAAGTAATGCAGAGGTTTTGTACTGAATTTTACGCACCAGGGAGTTTGTTTGATCATCCAGCAATGATACTGCAACACCAAGTCCACTAAAGAATGCTAAACACATCATAATAAACACTCTCATGTTAGACAGAAATGAAGAACAAGACATTGCAGATACACCACTCTATCCAGCTCACCTGTTGGAATCCCAACATAAAGATTCTGCAATGAGCACCTAGATGCCATTTCATTCGTAGGCCAATCTTGGGCAAGTTCAGTCTAGACCAGAGGACAAACAGTGGTTGAGATCATCATTAATATAGATCCATGTGCCACAATCCAGCTGCTATAAAAGAAGAAAAAACAATTCTTATAACTCACTAATCCAGTGCATGCTCCAATAACCACTCCAACCAAAACGCAGAACAAAAGACTGAGTAGTTCATTGCGCATGGCCAAACGAACCATTTTTCGATCAAGAATTGTCGTGCCGTAGGCTAGTGCCACTACAGGTCCCATGATTGGCGAGACTGTGAAAAAATGAATAGAAGTGTGTAAGATCTTACTTTGAAGTATTGTTCATTGAAAATTGTTGCATCCATCATATTTGCAAATTTGCATCTGTACCAAATGCAAATCGACACCCCCCGAAACAAACAACAAACACACAACTCACCAAGCATACTAGCAATAACAGTCGCACTAGAATCACTAACAAGTCCCAACCCAGCAATCACACTAGCCACCACCAAAAGCGTGTTGTAATTAAAACTAAAACTCGCCCCATCCAAAAAGTTATCATGCATTAATTTCACACGTTGGATTTGCTCTACGGTGACTTCGCAGCAATTGTGATCTTTCTGTAGCAGCTTTTTGAGATCGTTGATTGTTATTTTTTGACGTGTTGATGTTGTCGAGGTGGTGAGGTCGTTTGGACTGTCACGGTGGTTTAGGACGCTGGGGTTGATGATGTGTTCTGTTGAGGAGTCTGGAGGAGCATTTGATGTTGACATGTTGTGTTGATAGACGACAGCCGACAGCCGAAGATACACTAACTCATTGACCGTCTCCTATCAACCGCCTCAAGGCTTCAATATTGAAAATTGAAACGTTCAATCGATCCCACCAGAAAAAGATAGCGTCACAAATCAAAGATATTAAGATGAACCAAAACAATGCCACCCAAAAGCACCAGGCGCAGGATCCACACATCCAANGGTAAACTGGTGCTAAATTATGAGGTTATTAAGTCACAAACGATACTTTACTTACTTAGAAAATGAAGTTATGCCCACTTTTTTATTCAAATTAAATCGACATAAATCCCATCTTTGCCATGAAATTTGCCTACCAAAATAATTATGCCCCCACCGCTCGTCACACCAAGTTTTCACTTTCACATCACACATCATCAAGCATGAACCATCATCAACATCAGTTTTGAGTTTGGACACTTTGATGAATGAGCCGACGACAGCCGAAGATAGACAAACACATTGACCGTACAGCACACCTCCCATCCACTGCCCCAAGGCTTAATAGAAACGGCTAGTCGACCCCATCCAAAAAAGAGAGCTTCACAAAACAAAGTTATTAAGATGAACCAAAACACTGCCACCCAAAAGCACCAGGCGCAGGATCCACACATGCAACACCTGCGGCAGCGACAAGCCCAACAAAAGGCACTGCAAGAACAGAAAATCAGACAAAAGCTAGATCAAATGAGGGCAGAATATACTTATGATTATGCAATGCCGTTGAATTATCCCGCTCAAGTGACCACTCTAGACGATGACGGGGCGAACAAAGAGACGACACCACGAACCGACAAAGACTTTGTTAATGCACGTTTGTTAGAGGCTGGATTACCGTTGGGCGGAGGGATACCAGAATTAATGTCCGGAGATGATACGACATTAAAAGGACACAGTGAAGCAGTCGATCGATTTATTAGTAACCTCCAAGGAACTGGGTGCTACGATGCAGTTCAAGTCTATCTCGGAAACGACAATGCAAAAACTACTGACACTTCAGATGATCAACATCCCAACATCTTTGACGTAACTGTCAAACTAAAAGAAAAGAACTGGTACAAACTATACATCGGGGGAGGAGTCAATTCCGACGATCTCTCCTCCATAGGCAGCACTACAACCGGTGGCACCGGTTCCATTGGCAGTGAAGTATCCGGCATGCTACCCAAATTGCAATTCGAAACAACCGCATCCTTACTTAATATAACTGGATTTGCAGACATTTCCACCGCCTCATATTGTGTAGATCAGACGGGATCAACCTCGTTCAAATTCATGCACGATCGTCCATTGTGCTCTGTGTTTTCCAAACATAGCCCCATTTATGAATGGTTAATGCCTCCCGATCCGAGAACAATTCATCCAAAAGAACGGGAGAATCAACACAACAACCTAAACGAACAACAAGTATTCATGTCTGACGATACACAATACGTACTAGGTGGGGGATCACACACAACCCTCGGCATTCACGCCGTTTTAGACGAAATAGACTATGAATCCACACGTTCCTACAAGGAATTTTCACGATCCATCGGTATACGACTTGCCAATCACAATCGAGGTGCATCACGTGGTCCCGGTGCCGGTACTAACAAACCATCCATTGCCCCGCCGGAATCCATGGCTGGTCCGTACGTGTATTTAGATTGGAGTGCCAAGCTTCGCGACACGTTGCCTAGACGTCATGCAGAATTTCCATTTGTTTTAGATTGTTCTAAGGAAGTGGCTTGTCATTCTGGGACTACGATGAAACATTCTCTTACGGGTGGGGTTTACTTAAATGGATGTTTGACGGATGATCGGTATGATCCTACCATGGGACATGATTTGCATGTAACTGGTGAACTATCGGGTCCTCCGGGTGATGTGGGGTATTGGAAGGTGAAAGGCGGGGGGTCTTGGCATTATCCTTTGGAGTTGCTGAGGATGATGTTTTTGGGTGTGCCGGATGATGATGAGGAGGAGGGTCCGACGGTGGTTGGAATGACTTTTCATTCTTCGTTTAATGCGGGTGTTATTCGTCCTTTGAGTTTTGGTGGACTTTGCAATAGTAATGCTTTTGGGAGGATACCACTGTCTGATAGATTTTATGTTGGTGGTCCTTTTCAGCTGAGAGGATTTTCACCTGCTGGTGTTGGTCCAAGGGCTAGTAAGGTATGTTACTGACTACCTATCTATCTAGTGACTCAATTTAATCTAATGTCTCACTATCAATCATTATGCTTTGATAGGGTGGAGCAAGTGCACCAGGAGGAGATTCACTCGGCGGAGATTTATTCTATACATCAACATTTGCAACTTCAATTCCATTCCCAAAATATTTCTCTACCCTACGACAAAACGGTGCCAGAATATTTGGATTTGCAAACATTGGAACTTGTGTATCAACAGAAGCATTGAGATCAAAATCACTGTTTGCATTATCAAGTACCCCAGCCTGGAATCAGATTATGCAGAGTAGCCGTGTTGCTGTTGGAGGTGGTGTTTCGTTGGGATTACCCATGGGTAGGTTTGAGGCTACTTATGCTGTGCCTTTGCGGTATGGTCCACGTGATGCAAGGAAGGCAGTTCAGTTTGGGTTTGGATTTTCATTTGGCTAAAAGATTAAATTTAAAGAGGATTAAGATGAATACATTATTCTTCCTCTAGAGAGCTATTGTTTGGCTGAAACTGTAATTGGAACTGATGATTTTTGTTCTCTCTGACAGAAATATCAGTTTGTACCAGAGTTACTTGTGTTGTTAAATGATGTACGGTCTCAGCTTGCAATGTTGGCCTCTGCTCTATTCAACCTCTAAACCTCTACACTAAAAGTTCAAGATCACTAGAACTAGCTTGTATAGTGCTCATTTACCTTACCTAAAGTGAGATAATACAAGTGAGGCGAAGATGGGCACGAATGAAAATTTACTTAATCAAAAGGTACAGAATCTAATAGAGAGGGTTGATTGCACCTGCTAGGCCTAGAATATCCCAATTACTTCTCAGCATCTACATCTTCATTCAAGATATTGACTGGGATATGAAGTTTGCTATATCTAGAAATCAGAATCAAAGCAGACAGACTTGCTCTCTGTCATCCTTTGTCACTGGCACTGAAATGCTAGCCAAAACCCATTCTCCACCCACCATAACATCACCAAGAGTTGTACAGTCAACATAAGTAACCAACATGTCCTGTGTTGTTGAGCAGCTGCTTGATGCACTGCTACTGAAGCACTACACAACCACTCTTTCCATCATTGTTGGTACTATCACAATGAGTCATCCAAATCAGTTCCTTAGCTCTCACACAAACCCCATTAATACTAAGTACCATCAGACTCATTTTCAAATTACTCCTGCCAAATCACAAGAGAAATTATTTTTTCAAAATATAAATTCTATAATGAAATAAAGATCAATTTAACATTTGTGAAGTATGGGTATTTATCTTCTTGATTTAGTGAAGTAAAGGGATTTTCTTGATGTAAATGAGTCAAGAGTTGAACACTAAACAGTGATCCCACAAAAACAATACGGTTGCTCACTCTTATGAGGGTCATGAGGCCTACAGTAATTCTTGAGTATGCACTAACAAGAAGTTATATTAGTGCATGCCTAGCATATGTTACTTCCGAACCATCAAAAGATTGTTAGTGCGGGCTTAATTTAGGCAGAAGGCTCAAAGACTCCAAAGTAGAGTACCTTTGCCAAAAGTAGTGTTGTGTGTTACATGTAGAGCAGGTAGTAAGTGTATTTGATGCCTTTGTTGAGCTCCTAGGACTCCTAGTAACTCTCCTCCTACCTGATTTCTGCTTTCTTATTCATTTTTCTCCAAAGGTACACTTCTTTCAATTCTGTTGGTCACATATCTTTTAACCTTTCAGACACAATCTTAGTTAGAATGAACGACTTGCAAAAACCATTGTGAGAATGGATTATTTCCACTCAACCTAAGGTGAGGTCAAAAATATGCAGCTCAAGCCCAAGCTCCTTTGGCTTGATATCATTCAATTCAATTGCACTTTTAGAAGATCCAATATCTCCATCTTCATTATTTCCCAATCAGGTTCTTGTGCATCATCTTCATCATTCCCAATATCTTTATTCTCTATTCTTTGACATCCTACAGTATTGAGTCTAGCAATTAAATAACCAAGCACTGTTGAGCAAAGTCTTTGAAACAATTAATTTGAGGATATGCACGGTGGTGTATCTAAATCGAGTCAAATTCACTCTAAATCACCGAGCCTTTCAAAGAATATTTCAATCCCTAGCATACTCATTCAGCCGGATATGTGTATCTTCTCTCTAGAGGCATCATCATCATGAAAGTTTCTGAGATGATGAAGCCATCATTCATGAACATGTATTTTTTTGTTTGTGTGGTGACATTGTAAACGGAAAAGGGGCAATAGTAATACACGGTAATGAGAATTCAGGCTTAAATCAATTGGAAAAATTGTTGAACGGAAAAGGAGAAGGGCCGAAATTGGTCACGCGACCATGACGGTGACACCAGCCGTCCCCTGAAACTATGTAACGATGCAGATCCGATCATCCGATCTCCCAATCCAATCACACAGTCGACTTGGCCTCCATGAAAACCCATTTCATCTGTCGCTCCTTATCCATGCTTTCTCCATACGCTTGTACAATGCTCCTGCTGGTTTCGACGAAGGCAGCATTGTCATTGATGACAAGGCAAATGCCATGCTCGCGGACACATCGGCAACTGTCAATGGGGTTGTTTTCAACAAAACTGTTGGATGATACCTGGTATTCACCGTCATTAATGGATCATATGCTCTATCGCATTCGTGAATGCAACCATATACCTGACCACATACAGCAAAGTCTATTGGATTTCTCTGTCGATGGTAAAGTGCTTGGCAAGGTGAGATGTGGCCATCATACTCATGAACAAATCTTTGTTTCGACTAGTGCACATGATGTTTAATCGGTCTTGCTGTAGGTGACACCAAAAGTAGCAAATCGTCTTTGCTCAATGTCTTTGGCATCTTCAGATCCAATATTTGAGTTAAACTCTTCGTCTCAAACTACATCCAAACAAGTGCTGACACTCACTGAAGCTGCAGGATCCACTCCTGAAACTCGCACAGCTTCTGTTTCATCTATCATGGAAAGCCTTCGTGATTCGGGATACATCACAGGGTGGCGTGATGAAATGTATCCAGTAGCTGAAAATTTTGATGAGGTGTCAACGCCAGTATTTCTAGTCGAAAGAGCTGCAGCACCTTTGCTTGGGGTGCTTGAATATGGGGTGCATATAAACGGTCTTGTTTCGTCATCAAACGGGGGTGAAACTAAAATGTGGATGGCAAGACGGTCAAAAACAAAGTCCAAATTTCCTGGTTTGTTAGATCACATTGTGGCTGGAGGCCAACCTGCAGGATTGAGTTTAATGGAGAATGTTGTTAAGGAATGCTTTGAGGAGGCTGGTATTCCTGCTGAATTAACTAAAAGGGGTGTAAAACCTGCAGGGGCTATCAGCTATTCTAACTATGGAGGCAAATTAAAGAACGAAGATGAGGGTGTCATGAACAGGGTGGTGCTATTCTGCTTTGATTTACAGCTGCCAGAAGACTTTGTCCCGCAGGCGAATGATGGAGAAGTCGAGAATTTCTTTACATGGACATTGGGCAATATAGCAAATTCGATGGATCCAGAGTGCAATGATCCAATTAAACCCAACTGCTATTTAGGTGAGTTTTACATCATATCACTGCTCATATACTTTTTGCAAGATGAAACTTAAACATGAAATTCACGATACAGTCATTATAGATTATTTGATGAGGTCTGGTGCGATTTCACCTGATAGCCCCAAGTACCTTGAAATCTTACGTACACTAAGAAGTGGTACTTGTAGTTAATGTATTGCAGCAACTCTATTTTGACAGGGTAGAACGCACTGTACTAATAACTAGAAAATTTAACCTCATTACTTTCTGTTCACTAGAACCAATGAGTGAAACACATAGAATAAATACGACCCAAACTGAATAATTGAAGTAAATGGAATGTATTTGAACAAAACAACTGCACTCCATCTACAGTGACAGAGCGTATAAGGAAGCCAGACAAACTGCAGCAATAGAGTATCTCGAAACAGACAGGGATGTGCTGTCAGATTGTTGGATTGCATCAGGTCTCAGATGAGTTCCACTAGCAATCCTGTTTGAAATTTCTACAGTGTCTACTTCACTTTTTTGATGCACATGGCCTTCGCCACCGTGATGGCCCTCCTTGATAAGCATTAATTCATCTTCGAATATATCACTAAGGCGCTCAGAGAGATCTGGTTTCATGCCCAATGGCGCGGTGGTTGTCGCTCCCATCGTTGTTTGTATTTGAGCTGTTGTTGTCGCTGCTGCGGTGGTGGCTGCATTTGTCCCTGCTGTGCCTGTTCCTGGTGCTGCTGTGGTACCTCCCGGTGCTGCTGTGGTGCCTGCATTTGATCCTGGTGTTGTTGTTGATGCGGCACCCCCTCCGCTAGGTACAGTGGCATCCTCAGTGGAGCCAGAACCTGCTGTAGTAATGGCAGGCTCAGTTGTGACAGGAACCCATTCGCCATCAGGATCATCATCTTCCATTGACATGGAATAAGTAGCTTTTCCAGAAGATTTTCCAGACTTTCCGTAAATGTAGATATATTCTGACTTTCCTGCCTTACCGGCATCTGCCTTGCCGGCCTTGGTCTCATGGGCTTTCCCTGATTTGCTAGTGTAGTACACGTGAACCATGTCATCTGATTCTGACATGCTCATTTCGTCATCTGACTCATGCTCGATCATTATTAACTCTGCCTTACCAGCCTTGGACTCTTCAGCTTTCCCTGATTTGTTCGCATAGTACACGTGAACCATGTCATCTGATTCTGCCATGCTCATTTCGTCATCTGACTCATGCTCGATCATGATTAGTTCTCCTTTCCCGGACTTGGCCTCTTCAGCTTTCCCTGATTTGCTTGCGTAATGCACGGGAATCATGCCATCTAATTCTCCCATGACCACCTCGTCGTCATCTGACTCATGCTCGATCATTATTAATTCTGTCTTGCTGGCCTTGCCATCAATCGCTTTGTGTGCTTTACCAGTGACATAAACAACAGACATGTTGTCATCAGTCTCAGCCATGCTCATGTCATCATCTTCATCCACATATTTCACGTATTTCCCCGACTTTGGAATGCTGGCCATCTCTACTCCATCAGCTTTACCTGTCTTGCTATACATGTGCATTTCAGTCTCGATCATTGAGTCAACGTGTTCGACATAGACACTTTTGCTTCCCTTCGACATATCTGCTACTGAATACCCACCCTTCCCGGACTTGTCATGATGCCCGGCTTCGATTGCGGTGGAATGCAACCCAAGCACTGTGAGGAGGACGCCGCGTTGGAGCTTCATTGTGAAAAGATAAACGTTATTGCGATTTGCGATTGATCGGCAGTAGGATGGAGGAGATTCACTTATATTACGCTCGTGTCTCGGCTGGATTGTGATGACTAAAATTGTTTGTGAGCGGCAGCTCAGCGGTCACGGCAACGGTGTTGCAGGTGACGCTACAAAACACCGCCGTGTGATGTGAAGGAGCGAGTTGACATGGCCGATAAACATTTCAGATGGGGATTTTTGAATTGATATGTATTCCTATGTAGACCTTTTTTAAAAGTTGCCTCCAAAAAATTGTTTAAGCTCGACGAAACAATAAAATACCAGGAAAGGGACATTCCCGGAACTTATAATCCTTTTCGCCGTGTGAAACGATGAAATTAGGACCGGGATTTAGAGTATTAAAAACTTATGGCGTTCAAAATTCCATATAAAAATGTGATACAATTTCCTACGTACACCAGATATTTAAAAATTGAACTCGAGTCAATCATAACAGCCGATTACCATTTTTCACTCCAACCCGGAGCAAAATCTTTGAACGGACCCCACCATTCAGACCCTGGCCCATGCCTGGCCCCCGATGAATTAACTGTGAAGGCAAGAGGGGTTTATTGTGGTCGGTACTACATGAACCAGTACAATCAATCATACCAAAACATTCAAGTGTTGTGATGGAACATCGATAGGAACTGGTTCGAATTAGCTGCAGCACTGTTGAGAAACGACCGACACACCCTTTATTGATACAGTATTAATGAAAACATTTGCAAATATGCGTGCAATAGTTCTATTAATAGCGATAGCTGCACTTCCTTACCATTCACTAGCAGTAGAAACGTTATTATCACGAAAGCATCATTTACGGTCTCGAGATCGCCGCGTTCAAAGGCGGTTGCAAACGAAAGAATATCGCCTGATGAAAGCCCCGCAGTTTATTAAAAATTTGAAGAAGACACGAATCGGAAGTAGGATCGATCGAGATGGGGTTACAGTTAAATTGTCGGATGATGGTAATGGTGGTCTTTCAGTTAATGTCAATGTGACGGTGGTTAATAATGTCAATGTACAAACTGAAAACACTGGTGGAAGCAGCACTGAATTAAACAGTTCTGATGCCAATGATGGTGGTGTTGACACTGATGCGGTTGAGAATGATGGTGTTGATAGTGATGGTGCTGGACCTGGTGGCGTTAACAGTAATGTTGTTGGTGGCTACAGGCCTCTATGTATAGAATGGGAAACAACCTACACTTACGATTCGTCGCCATCATCACCGTCGTCGTCATCATCGTCAAAGGGCTCAAAAAGTTCTTCCCCAAAGAGTGGGAAAGGAAGCAAAGGCGGCAAAGGTGGTAAGGCTAGAAGGAGTTTGAAAACGATGACATCAGTGAGAAAGTGCGTTAAATTTGCCACCGCGAGTCCGACAGAAATGTTAACAAACAGTCCATCGGAGAGTCTAACAGAAAGTCCATCAGATGAGGCAGAAACTTCGGCACCATCGCCTGTAGATGAATTAACAACTGCAAGTGTGAGTGTCATTGTTATCTTTTGTTTTCTTTACTTTAGCGACACATATTTATCAACTATTGCATTCTTGTAATTATAATAGCCGGAAGCACAAGGTCCCCGCCCAACACCCATTCCAACTTTAATGAACATTACTCCAGACCCTACAGGTCAAGTAACCCTAAGCCCTACAGAGAAACCGACAGATGCAACAACACTCAGCCCGACACCTAAGCCTACAGATGCAACAACACTCAGCCCGACATCGAAGCCAACTGTATCAACTTTAAGTCCATCATCGAGTCCTGTAGCTACAGAGGCGTCAATATTCCCCTCTCCATCTGGACAAGTTACACTTCCTCCTATTGTTAGCTCGCCGCCTCAAATTGTTTCTGAAGCACCAATGCAAGCTTCAACATTCCCCTCTCCATCTGGACAAGTTACACTACCTCCAATTGTTAGCTCACCGCCTCAGAGTGTTCCCCTTCCAACTATGCTACCGGCCATTCCTACCCTTCCGCCAGGCACGAGTGCCCCAGTAGGTTTATCTACCTTGTCTCCTCAGACTGGCACTCTTCCAACTTTACCTCCCGGCTCAATTACTCCACCAAACCTACCCACCATGCCTCCTCAAAGTGGCAACTTACCTACTCTCCCGCCTGCTACATCTGGTAGCACTCCAACATTGCCACCAGGATCGAGTCTACCTCCTCAGGATGGAAGTCTTGTGCCAAGTTCAGCCAACGTAGACATGATGTCCTGGGACTTTGAAAACGGTGTCTTCCCTGAACCTCCATGGACAACGGGAGGTGATGGAAATTGGGCGATTGACCAAACACAATTGGATACTGGTGTATATTCAATCAAAAGGTTAGATTCATTTTTAATGTTTAAGATTACTTCCCGTTACATTTACTTTTTCTTTATCTAATTTCCTTATTTTCTATCTTGTTCCAATCAGTCCTGATCTTGAAACTGGATATGTTGGCACAGGTAGCCTTATATCTAATGCTACACTGACTTTGGATGACAGTTTCATTGGTGGAGTTCTGACATTTGAGGCTTATGCTAGGTAAGAATGTGTGCATGCCCAATATCCCTCCTTGTTTTACGATGGATTCTTCTCAATGAATTTTATGTATCAAAGTGTTCAACCTCCAAGAGATATTTTCGTGCTTTATATTGATGGCGAAAGTGCAGCACAACTTGTTGATACTGATCAATTTGAGCAGGTGAAGCTCTACCTTGACCCTGGTGGCCACATTATCAATTTCAGTTATCAGTACAATCCGTTCGACACGCAGCTTCTTCAGCCATCCCCACCCAACAGGCTAGGTGCAACATGGGTGGATAGTGTGACAATTGAGGCTGGCGCAAGTTTACCCCCAGCCCCGGAATCTGGCAGCGTCCCTACCCTTCCGCCTGATCAATCGAGCCTTCCACCGCAAACAGGAGGACTCCCAACCCCGCCGCCTGATCAATCAAGCCTCCCTCCTCAAACTGGCAGCGTTCCCACCCCGCCGCCTGATCAATCAAGCCTCCCACCTCAAACCGGCAGCGTTCCTACTCCGCAGCCAACAACATCCAGCTTGCCTCCTCAAGAAGGTGCACTCTTATCTCCTCCTCCGCAAGATGGAGCTGCACCCTCTATTGCGCCGACCACACTTAATGAAACAAGCGTGCCATCACCTATCCCTACGGTGTCGAACGAAACTTTGTCTCTGCCACCTACCATTGATAATACAACTCGCAGAGGTAGACTTAGTCCGTCACCAAGTGCAAATGACTTGATGCGATTATATTGGGACTTTAAAACTGGCGTGTTTCCAGAAACTCCGTGGTCATCCACTGGAGATGACACTTGGACAATTGACCAAACACAAGTTGTTGAAGGACAGAAATTCTCAATCAAAAGTCCAAACTTTGATTGGGATAATTCAAACACTCATACATCTAATGCAACCCTTACCCTAAATGATGGCTTCAGTGGAGGAGTCTTGAAGCTCAGAGTCTATGCAAGGTTAGATTATGTTGGTTTTATTGTAGGAATAACATCAATACACTCACCTTTGTTTCTTGTACAAAGCGTTGAACCGCCAAGAGACGTATTTGTAATATATATTGATGACAAGAGTGCAGCACAGTTTGTTGACACTAAAGGATGGAGAGATATTGCACTTGGAGTCGCACCAGGGTCACACAGCATCAGCTTCAGTTACCAGTATAATATCTTTGGCATTAACCCACTTCCCGAATCCCCGCCTGGGCGATTAGGTGCTGTTTGGATTGACCATGTTTTGATCGAATCACTACCTCCCGCTGAACGTCCACATGAGGAGAACCTGACGCTTCAGCCAATATCTGGAGAGGTCAGTATATTATTGTACTTCTGGCAGCAGCAGCATTCACCATATTTCCTTAATATTTCTAACCTTTTTGATTGTTGACAGCCTTCTTACTTGCCATCACTTTCTCCAAGTGTTGTCCCGTCTTCTTTAGAAGTGAGTCATAGCATCACTAAATATTAGTTGATTCAAGCATAGGTTTCTGAAGTCAACACTTTTCACTTCCTTTCTAGCTAACCAACTCACCAATATCATATGAAGCTCCAACAACTGAGGTAAGTTGTATTGCGTTATTGCTTAAACTACTCTGAAATTGTATAACTGATTAATTTTTCATCTTTAGCCATCACACTTATCAAGCCAGTATCCAAGCCTCATGCCAAGTAATCATGTTTCAGATGCGGAGCCATTGGAGGTAGGTGTAGGTTTTATTGCAAGCAAATAATATAGGGTTGTATACAGTTTCACTGAATAACTATTTCACCTTATGCTGTTAGCCATCTCAGTCCCCAATTCAAGATCCTAGCATTACTTCAACTGTCAATCCCGCGTCTTCTCCAGAGGTGAATGATTTGGGAGCTAAAACATGTACAATCTTGCTAACTTGCTACAAGCTGATGAATCTTTTATTTGTCACTCTTAGCCTACAGATTCTCCAACATACTACCCCAGCTACATTCCAACAATGAGTCCTGTTTTGGCAACATCTTCTCCCAAAGTAAGCTCATGTCTTCGAAAATGTTTTTATTGAATCATGCAATATTGGATTTGTTGACATGTTAATTTGTTTCTTATCAGCCTAATACATTTCCAACAATCAGCCCAACGTACTATCCAAGCTACTCCCCTACTTCTGCCCCAGCATAGGCTGCCAGCAGTAATGTACTTGGTGACTGCCATTTTCATAAAATGATTCAAGAGCATGTATATTTATTGGCCAATTGGAAAATGTAGAATTCATAACTCTTTTGCAGATTAGAATTAGAGTAATAAAACTGTTTAAAGGATAGGTTCAGACAATAATTACAATTTTGCAATTTCGGTAGAGTTGTCGGCCAAATTAACTGTTTCAAGAAGTGTCTCAATGTTGATAGATGTAAGCAGAACCAGCAAGTGATTTCAGTAATAATAATGAATGAACTAAGTAATTTATGAGCTATTTCTAATGACACAAAGGTGGTTCTGATATCATGCTGCTGCTGCTGCTGCTGCTGTGTCAGTGTCCACACGGAGGTGCTCTCGTTGCGCCTACACATATTAACCTAGGTAAGGGATATTGGCATTTAAAGCTAATGTCCTTGTCTGATTTGACACATCCCTGTCATATGCTTGGCTTAACAGAACATTAGAGATATCTTGGTGAGTTTGGAGTAAATATATAATATGGTCTCAATTCGGTGTGATGAGCAGCAGAGAGATTCTTGCTAGGGTGGTCAGCAAGGTTCTCAAGTCCTTAATGGCATTCAAAATTGAATAGTTATTGTACTTGTCCATCCAATAACCAGAAGAATCTCATTTCCATGATTCGTGACTTCTGGCATTTGATAGTGTTATTTACAATATCCACTGTGATGGAGTTATCCATATGTATTGGAGTAGGTGGCTGAGGATGTCCCTGTTTCTCTATGGTTATTCACTCTACCATGGTTTCCTTTGAGTTATGGAAAAGGGCTCCAAATTCGGATTCAGCTGCTGATGCTGCAGGGAGTTTTAATGTGGAACAAATGGCATTAATTGATCCAATTTGACAGGGTTCATTTGCACCATCTTTTTTACTAGCATTTCTTTTGAATGTGCAAACGCTTGATCAGGTATATTTCTTGGATAATCAGAGAGGGAGTCCTCTATTTTACTTGAGAGAGCGGTTATTTTGCTTCAGAGAAAATTAGAGAACAATTATTTTGTTTGAGTGACAATCGTATACTTTCTAAGCTTGCATGGACAATAAATTTTGTTAGGCCAGCCACTAACAAAATTGTCTGTTAAGAATGACATGAAAGTACTTGGTGAAATACAAAGACAAAAGTACAATCGTGGAGAAGTATTCTTAGTTTGATTGATGCTTCTAATGAAAAGGTTTCAATTAGATGGCTACTTGGGTTCTTGAAATATGACACTCATGGACCAACCCGCAAATTAGTTGAGATAAATAATTTAACATTAGATGAATGCAGAGATATTGTGTATGACACTTTGTATGTTGCAATCCATGCACAAAAAATGTAGATACTTCAGCTAGGATCATCTTCAGAGTACGTTCGTTAGGAAGTTTAAGTTAATGGAGGATGCTTGATTCTACATCTTTCTAATTGATTGCATCGTGGGTTCTGTCTTATTTGTTCCTGATATCTTGAATGAGGAAGACATATCAACATAGTGTTTCATGGCAATTCTACCGAGGCACAAATGGGGTGGTTTCTTCAGGTATCATGTGGATGAATTTGTTACGAGTACAGGAGGAGATGGTGTTCAAGATGAAATAGAGAAAGATTATGCTGCCAATTGGAGGTAGATTTGAAGACGATGAGTTTGTTGAAAGGATGTACTGTTAAAACAATATTAGGTAATTTTGCCGTTGATGATGTTTAAGAATGAGATTGGTATAAAATTTGTTAGGAGATTAATCATTGAAAAACGTGTTCAGTGTGTGTAATGCTAAAGTAATGACATTATATGATTCTTTCTTTAATGAAGTATCGAAACATGAACTCTGTAATATGTTTATGTCAAGTTAGATAGGATGTTCCGAATAGACATTTAGATAACATATTCTCCATGCAAAGTGTATTTTATCAAATTGAGATCAAACATTAGCAACATTATTTGGACCTATCATAAAATGGAATGCAATGGGAGAATAAAATATTATAATATTGTGGCTCAATGAAGCACACCTTCGAAAAATGTTTTAACATGTGTTTTGTGTTTAAACTTGTGGTTTGAAGCAGCGCTTGTCGGCAAGATGATATGAAGCTTGTTCCAATATTTGTTACGACTGATGTGAATCTGTGTATGTGTAACAAATGTTATACATCGGAAAAAAGTGTGCAAAATATGTGTGGAATGTGCTAAATGATAACATGTTAAGATATGTTATGAGCGTATTTTTGTCAACATGCATTTGACTTTCAAAGGAAGCAGATACCAATGGGGGGTATTGAATGCAAAATCGGCAAAGATCCAGTTATATGACATATGTGTAGACAACACTGCTGCAAGTATTATGTATTTTTGCTAACATAGAAACTGCTATGCAACGTAAAAAACATTTACAATTCTAAATACAATGTTATGTAACTCTTGGTTATTTTGAGAAAGCTTGCGGCAGCAGACAGTGTGATGATATTGAAAGAAGACCCAGAATTTAAGCAAGGAACATCATATGATATCACTGAGTGGTCGGATCAGGTGTCGGAACTACAGCAGACAATACAACAACAGTAGAAGAATTCTAAAAAGTCTACCTTTATAGTGCAATCAAGATAAGGACCCCAGATGGGGCAACTCGAGAGAGGTGTAGTGTTGCTTGTCCCTTTTGTGTCTCTTGTTTGCCATAAAAATCCAATATGATCAAAAGCACTGGCTTCTTCCACGTGTCACTTCATGAAAACAGTAGGCCATCTACTGTTGAAAAACTAACTGGTTATAGGAATCATCATTTGGGTTATGCTTAATATCAGACTATTAAACCAAGGGGACATTTGAGACATTCTTGCCTTTTTATGAGGAATTCTAAACCAGGAAATTATTTCAGAAGTATAAAATTGACACTTGAAGTCATTGGCATTAACTATAATCAACAACACAACTTCACACTACAGAAAATTAAGAAACCAAATGTTTCTTGTTACAATAGAAGAACCTCTCTCCCAATATCATTGTGAATACAACCTATACAAAACTTCTTACATGAGCCTATTCTTTTCCTTTTTTCCATTCTTCGCTTCTTTTCCTGCTTTTGCTGTAACAGGTGCCGAGGTGGGGATATGAGTGGGCTTAGGAGTGGGATTATGTGTGGGCTTGGTGGTCGGGTTAGCCATGGGAGAAGTTGTTGAGTCAGCAATAGAGTCAGACCAATTCTGAGTAGAAGCTCGATCGGGAAGAACAGGTTCAAGAGCATCCAGAGTTTCTGCATATTCAATGAAAGATTGAGCATATTCTACATAAGTATCCTCCTTGAGGTCATCGTCCACATTGCCAAACTCATAATAGCCATCTCGGGGAGTAGCAATAAAGTTGTTAGTTACAACTGAATAAGTTGCAGTCATATCAATATCAATCCACGAGGAAGCCAGTTTGGCATTCACTTGTAAGTTAGATACACGCAAACCTTTGACCGTGGCTTCATTGACATCAAAGCGAAGACCACTTGCACGTGGGTAGGCTCCCCATGAACCTGAAGGGTCAAGGTAAAAGTCAATGGCATCTTCCAAAACATTCTTGATTTGTTGGCCTGTCATGATGATATTGACCATAGTGTTCGAGAATGGGAGGAGGGTGTAGGCATCTTCAACAGTGAAGTCACCCTGTAAATGTTATGATAAATCCAGTACATAAAGCAGTGCATGGCAAGTTTTAGGTAATAGCAAACTAAATGCAAACAAGCATCTCAGTTCTCACCTCATCCAAGCTAGATCTACATCCTCCGCGATTTTGAATGGCAACATCAGCTGTCGAGAGAGGATTCAATAGGAATCCTTGAGCTACAAGATCGCAAGCTCCACTTTCATACCCATAGGCCTCAAGTGCAATATTCTCTGAGACTTGTGTCACAATCCTCTTCGATAGTTCATCTACCTCTGCTGAATAAACAGCCAGATCATCAGCTGCATCAACGTCTTCTTCCACGGGCATTGCTTGTCCTTCACTCCTGACTACTAAACTCTCAACCACCAAAGATGCATCTTCATGTGACATGTCGTAACGAGGATTGTCATCGCGAACAGTGA
>JALLAY010000100.1:0-21544 GCA_036939635.1 Cyclotella baltica | reverse complement strand
TAGACACTCTTTATCTTGGACCTACTTACGATGTAGATCACCAGGACTATGAGAGATTACTCGCTTTTATAGCACTAACTCTGAACGAGAGCACAATAAACCAATTATAAGTCTACAATATCTATAAAATGAAAGGGAACCCACCCCAGTTTGAGCATTGATGGCGTGACAATTGAATTAAATTAAATGATCACCGCCAGCAATGATGATTGGCTCCCACTGCACGTTCCGCACATTGCCTTTTTTGAACCCTTCGGTCTGAAAATTTCTAACAGTCAACTTAATTTGAAAACAAGTAAGTTTTTTAACACACTTGCTTCTAATAAGTTGTGAGTTTCTTAATTATTACTTATACTCATCTCACATTAGTTTAGGTTTAAGGTATTTGTTTGTTAATGTGACAATGCAAATTGTCCAGTGGCGGTTCGAAGCGGCCGAGTCTTGGTTTTTCTTGATTGCACATCAGGAGGTCATCCACAAGAATGACACCTCACCCAGAGATGCTCTGTGTTGACTGGTCTACACTTTGCAGACTGAAATTCTGAGAATCTCTTGATTAATTCAATTCAAACCTTCATAAATTGTAAAAAAATGTTCAAGAAATACAGAGAATACAGTCTTTGCAGCTAAGCTAAGACAGCGCCGAAGACTAGAATGGCCACACTTAATTCACTTTCGTCTTCTTCTTGCACAGAAACAACTTTTAGCTCCCAATCCAATTTGTTTCCAGAGAATTTAATTATTTGAATAGGTTTCTCTCCTCATCTTTTAGGTCTCAGTCTCTTGATTCTTTAACACACTCTACTCATACTTGTAAGACTCTGTTAAATTTGCTTCTTCCGTGTACACAATCGATACCGGTTAAACTCAATTTTTAATAACTCAGAAGCCTTGGCTTGAACCCCACTGTCAAAACGAAAACATCTATTAAGCAATTATTTCAACTCTTAGCTTGAGTTCTTCTACTGTCAAATAAAAAACCAAATGTTAAGGGCTCTGAACCAATTGTTGCCAATCTTTGACTAATCTTGCTCTCCTTGAAACACACTCACTGTTTTTCAGCAAAACAATTTCGTTAAATATGAACCAAAAACTAACCAAGATCACATAAAGTGGAAGAATGGCAAACAGAACTGCATTAAATTTTCAAATGTTTGGCATAATAGGATTAGAACACGATGTATTTACATCATCAGATTGCACACAAAAACGAGAGAGGTGTCTGGAGCCTGTCAGTTATTTCCCATTGAAATGTACACTACACGGACGGAGTGCTAGAATAGAATTAGCACACAGTCCCATGTTATTTTGTTTGTTATCTGCACACCAACATAGATTTTATGTGTTAAAATTGTAATTAAATAGAACAAATACAGTAAATATGTAGTGGACAGCTGAGCTGCCTTTTGTTGTGTTCAACTTTCTCAACAAAAAAAAACAAAACAATGAAACAAACCTGTCTGTACAAATGCAATACATCTTTTACACCACCCCTAAAACCCCAACCCTTATGGTCCTTCCGGCCAAGCAACCCTAACCATTTCCAACAACAGCTTCTCGTAATCTCCCTTCGTTTCACTCGAAATTCTATCCTGCAACGTCTTTCCATACTCAGCCGTATGTTCCATCATAACCTTTGGCAACACATTCTGAAACCTCAAAATGGCACTGCTCAATCCTAATTCATCAGTCCCCATTCCTGCACAAGTTGATTTGATATGTTCAGCCATGGTCTTGTAAGGAGATAGTTTCATGTTCAAGTGATAGATGACTGCGGATTCAGCCTTGCCACGAAATTCTTTCTTCAAAGCATGTTCAAGATTGACATCGTATTTGTGGACGTAGGCTAGATTCACCATTTTGAGGTATTCCGGCGGAGCTTTACAAATGATTTCAAACAATGCAGATTCATCTGTACCAAATCTCTTGCCCTGTCCACCCTTATAGAAGGCTTGTGCATCTTCTTCCGCTTTGGATTCAGTGTGATACGATGGATCAAAAGGTTCTTCCATCCCCTGAAGGCAGAACGTGACCAACTTTTTGATATCTCCACCAAGCTCAGATGCAACCAATATGGCAAGATCTTTGTCGTATCGTTTGTAATATGCCTTTTTCAACAGATCAATCTCTTCATTGGATCTCCCGCAAATCACAGAATAAAGTAGCTTTTCATTCGTCCCCATCCCCTTGGTGGCGATACGAATGATTTTAGCCTCCGCATCTGGAATCGGCAGCGATAGCAATTGAGTGAGAAGTCCAAAGTCTCCACTGTTCTCCTTCTTCATGAGATCGTACATGTCCTTTCCGTGCTTTTGTTTGAAGAGGGATGAAATGAGGTATCGTTGCGCCATGTCTTTTGAGCCGAGTGTTTTTATGATGGCGTCTTCATCCGTACCGAATCCTTTGCAGGCGTTGTAGATCTCGTCGACGGCTTGGTCGATTTCTGGTGAGTATTCTGGCTCGCCTAGTTCAGCATTGTGGATGGCGTCGGGATAGAGATTGATTGACATGTTGATATTTAATATTGTGCTTGAATTGTGGTAGAAGATTGTGGTCCTTGTGGGTGGGGCACGACAATGTAGAAGCAAGATGCGAAGATGAGCACGATGCACGATTGTCGCGAGATCTGTTGAATTGAATAAAGAATCTTTTCCGTAATTCATGTCATAAATGTCTCTTAAAATGATTTTTTACTCTAAGATAATATCTTTTCTTTGACTATATAAGCTGAATTACCCTATGGGCAGTATCAATCCAGCCTTTCTTGGCACAGAATAGTGTTAAGAGATTAAATGAGTAAACATCGGTTTCATTGGCCGAAATCCTCTCATGAAGTCAACGAAAATGAAGACGTCAAACAGTCAAAAACATTAAACAGCTAAAGAAATCCAAAAACTGAAACAGAATCAGCAGTCAACCAAATCAGCACATCACCTCCGTCGTTAATAACAATGCCATCTATCATCAATATAAACAACGACCAATCCCAAATCGAATCAGGCCGCAAAACCATCCTCTTCTTTTGGGCCGATTGGCACCCATCATCGAGTCCCGGTGGATCCTTCGACGCTGTCTTCAATGCGCTAGCGAAGGAGGATACGGAAGTTGAATTTTATAGGATTGAGGCTGAGGCAGCGTTGGGGATAAGTAAAAAGGTATGTTTTCATTTACAGTCTGCGTTTTCGATATGATGACACGACAAATTATTAAGAACTAATTTATACTTCCCACCAGTTCAATGTAACAGCAGTACCAACAATCATCTTTCTTGACACCAACGGATCCACCCTCGACCGCATCGATGGTGGAGAAGACGTCGCAAAAGTCACACAATGCTACTCTCGTCTCCTCAGCTCCACCTCGCACGACAGTCCAATAGAACCCCCCACCGCATCTGTTGCAGACACTCAACAATCCAAAACATCTGCACTCCACACCCGTCTTCAATCACTCCTAACCTCTTCCCCCATCATGCTTTTCATGAAAGGCAACCCATCCTCCCCCCGTTGTGGATTTTCACGCCAGGCAGTTGAGATATTGACATCATACAATTTACATTTTGGTTACTTTGACATCTTGGAGGATGAAGAGGTACGACAAGGTCTTAAGGAGTACAGTGATTGGCCGACCTACCCCCAGTTGTATGTACGAGGTGAATTGATGGGTGGGTTGGATATTATGAAGGAGATGGTTGAAAGTGGGGATTTTGTGGAGCAGTTGGATGTGAAAGAATTTGTGTCTAAATCAGATTCTTTCGCTGCCAGATCTGCAACTGATATGAATCCTGTTTCAGAGAAATCATCTCTCAATGAAAAGCTTAAACAATTGGTCAATCGACATCGCATCATGCTGTTCATGAAAGGCATCCCATCTTCACCTCGCTGTGGTTTCTCACGTCAGATTGTGGAGATTTTGGATTCTTTCAATGTTTCATATGATGCATTTAATATTCTTGAAGATGAAGAAGTGCGACAGGGTTTGAAAGAATATAGTGATTGGCCAACATATCCTCAGCTGTATATTGAGGGAGATTTGGTTGGTGGACTTGATATTGTCAAGGAGATGGTGGAATCTGGAGATTTGAAAGATTTGTTGATGGGGAATATGAATGATTGATGGAATAAAAGTGATATTATTGTTAAGTCACCATGTTAATTTGGACGATGATTGGCACCTAACAAATTGAGCAGCTATGGGACTCTTCCTATCATATAACCTACTAACAACTTTTTCAAAGATATGAGTATTATTGGCAAGTCTTTATCTTCTGATCTCCTGATCACGGAATGTACCTTACTTTTTGATCAACTCCCAATTTTCACTGTTTTATGAGGCCTTATGGTAAAGTTGGCTTCTAGGAGCTGCACCCCCTGTTTTGTGTGTGTTGTAGTAGCCGATAGAGAAAAAAGCTTATTTTGCATGAAATTAGTAGTCAAAGTTGTTCATTGTGGTCATGTGGCTGTACTCCTAAAGTTTCATTGAAAACAATTGAATGCTCTGTTGTCTATTTGTGCCTTTTACACTTGAAGGTGCAAATTTGAGAGTAAAATTTATCTAACATGTTGATGCAGGCTTCAGAAATTTTAAATATTTTGAAAACGCAACGGTTTTTCTCTCTCAAACCATTCGAAACAGCTTGAAAGTGTTCTACCTTGAGTTGTCTTATTTTGTCTTGTTTTGTTGAAGCATCAATTGATATAAGCTCCGTAGAAAACGGGCTATCTAAATCACAAAGTGATTATATAAATGGAACTTTTATGCAAATCATCTTCAATTCGACTAATCCTGACCCCTTCTGAGCTGTACAAAGTCAACCTGCACTTGAACATCACTGTCTCCTTCGGTGGAATCTAATGCCAAGGGTTAATGTAAGGAGAACAAGCTACCATCTGGTGGCGGTAGTGGTAGTCGTTCTAGTGGAGGTTCTAGTAGTATTGATGGGCAAAAAGCCAACAAGGTTTCAATTTCCGCCGGAAAGTCATCTGATGGTCTCCTCAATGGTGTTGGTGCCATGATAAGGATACTGAGGAAGATGAATCTAGAGACCAGGATGAAGACTCATCCCTGAAACAACAGAAGCAACCATCAATGCAAAATTTGAGGCTTGAAATGTTTGCAGAATGACAAGAGCAGGCCTTGAACCAAAAGTCAAGATTGACTTTGAAGCAGGCTTTCTTGAGTGCAACAGCTTATTTTTCTAACACTGCAATGAATTTCATCACTGCTTTGAACAAGCTTCATCTGCTGGAGAAAAATGTCATCTGATAACACCTTCAATTGTACTGTTTCTGGTGTGATTGAAATTTGAAATTCCAAATTCAAAAGTCATTACAAGTGTTCTTCAGGGGGTGTTCCTACAGAATTACTATTTGCATTTAACTGTGTGTATATTGATGAGTCAGTTCACAAATGGACAAAAGCAAATTGTTGCAATGACATTGCTTGGCACTTTCTGTTAGCAGAATCATCACTGCATTGTCATTTTCCATAACTACATTTGCATGAATAAGGAGAACGAGAGAACCAATGTCACTGACTAGAACTAGAACATAATAAAATCAAGATGTTGTGTGGAAAAATGACAGCTAACGACTACAGGTGTGGTAAGATTTTTTACCACAACAGAAGCAAACAGACAATATTGAGAGTAACAATTGTCTATTGGTCTCATAAAACATGGAATGCTGCAGCAATAACACACAAGCTAACATGCAGAGAACTACCACACGTGCACAGATTCCTTGTATCCCATCCATCACTTAGATCCACAGTCACAGTTAAGTGAATTTTACTCCAAAACCCCATTTAACTTGAACAATTTCATCATTTCTCCAATGAATAATTTGTCCGGTCCTGTCTACAAAATTCACCTCCAAAATGCTCCATCAGATATCTCATCAATCATTGGTCTATAGAAATCAGAAAGAGTTATTTACTTGTGATAAAATATTTCATCACAGAGTACTAGGATGGAATCCAAATGAAATCTTGGTCAGTTGACTCAACGGAATTCAATGTAATTTTTCAAATATTATACATATGTTTTTGTTTATTCTTGTTTAGTTTTTGAATCATTCTTCAAGACTAATAAGACTTCTTTTACTTGTGAATGTATTATCTTCTCACATTTTGTGCTAACAGCTCCCGACCTTACTTTTTTGGAGCTGTGATTCCGTACACTGGTCAAATCACTGTTGACATCATTAATCAGCTTGTTGTCCTGCCATTTTTAATCAAGTTATTCAGACAGGTTTGATAAACTGTTTCTACAAGACTACAATAAACAGTGTTGTCTAGCTATCAAAATCTCTTGAATCATGTACCACATTATACTCACATTTTCCAAAAGATGGTGCTTGATCAGAACAAAATAGTGGTTTGAGGTTCAAGAATGCATGCATATCAGATGGATTAAAGATTTTAGTCTACCGAGAATACTCTCTCTTGTTGGATAAGGATGAACATGATGATGATTGGGATGTGCAAATCACAGATTATTGAGAATGAGAGGACAACAGTCTTTCATGAATTTCATAGAGGGTGTGGTGCTTCGAGATTTTATCAGTTAGTCAACAGGTATTGTATGTTGTTGCCAAGGATAATATATTATTAGATAAAGAAGCATGCAATGTTTATTTTTTGGGACTATAAAAGAGCTCCAATCATTTTTGACTTTTCAATGGCTACAATCGCAGTATTACAAAATTATTTTTGAAAAAGAACCACACATGTCAGGATTTTGAGTGCCACTAGGCTGTTTTCGCTTCTTGCTTCAGATGACGATAACTCCTTATAACTTCTCTTCTAAAGAGTATAACTGCAAAATTTCAAGTTGATGAGTTTGACACATCATGCAGCACATTATGCGCAACACTCCGCTAAACCATTATGTCTACTAATAACGTTCAACACAGTTGCTGGATTATTTTAAAGACCCAATGAGAGAAGGAAACACAATTGGTATGTAAGGTTGATTAGAAATTGATGAAGGACACCGTCGTAACAATTTCAAGGAAATTTCGAATGAAACATGTGCATATATATATATATCAGGATGTTGTTTGTCTGTTCTAACACGAGTAGAATGGCGAGATTTCACCTCCTAAAAATTTCAAGAAGCCATTCATGCAACTTGTCACCACGAGCAAGACGCAAACACTCATTCTTATCCTTCACCTTCTCGTCATCAGTAGGAGATCTGATAAAGGAAGGGAGACTATCAAAATCTTTAGCAAGCTGAACCAAATCGAGACTGCTCCACTCATCAGATAGTCTGTCAGCCCTAATTAAATGATACACAAACGCTCTCGTGCCAATGTTCAAACCAGCAGCATTCGGCCCGATCAACTCTCCATCATTCGCTGCTTTTTGCAAAACTTCTCTAGCGCGCCCAGGATAATTGCCGCACATTGCCTTCAAAATATTATTCACTGCCACTGAAGGCATTTTAACAGATCTCGTATAACCATACCCAAAATTACCCTCGTCATCACCATTATCCTCGGTTTCCGTGACATATTGAAGCACCGCCAATACCACCCTAGCACATCTTTCCACTGGCAAATCTTCCCAAGCAAAAGCATATCTCTCAATATTTTCACCCAAAACCTTGAGCAACTTCCCCGAATACTCACGGCTACCCGCCCTATCAAGCAATTCTCTCACACGAGTCATAACCACCGCATCAAACGATAACCCCGGAACAATCTCAAACTGTTTGCATGCTTCTCCTCCCAAGGCACCCATTGCCTCATAGGCCCCAACCGCTGTAAGTGCCAAAGAAGCAGCAGGTGCCATAGCGTCACCACACGATTTCAAAATGTATTTATCGGTCCATAATTCCATGGCTTTACGTAATGCCGCCGTGGCCAAGAGACTTATGGCCGTTGATTTTGAAGGATCACCACGGAACCGGCCATTACCATCGTGGAATGAACATGAGGAGGATCTACCGTGAATGGCACAGGCTACGATTAGATTGTAGTGGATGTAGCAGTAGCTCATTGATCCGGGTTCATCCCAGGAATGTTCTTCAATTTCATCATATTTATTAACGATTCTCTGGAGCTCCTCCTTTTCGCTCATGTCTGCAACGTTGTATTCAATGTATTCATCGGATGGACGACCGTTAGTTTTACCAAGTTGATATTTTTCCATTCTCGTTTTGGGATTGAGTAAATCCTCTTCGTCCCCGAAGAGTAAATTGGCCATGTGTGGACTGGCGACCATGGACAGCATCAGATTGTCATTGGGTTGGAAGATGAGTGTGCGTGCCACGCCGTGGAGACGGCATGCCGATTCGACGTAATTCTCCGCTTTATCGTCGTAAAGTTGTCTTAGGCGTTTTAGAACGTGGTAGAGTTCGGGGCTGCCACCGGGTGTGTAAATCATCACCTTTAAATCATCATTTACTTTGTCAAGAGGCCGAAATTCAATTTCGGATTTTGCTTCATCCGAGAGCAATAGACAGCATTTCTTGTGAATCTTCCATTGCTTCTTTTGGGCGTCTTGATTCGAGTACCAGACGCCTTTGCAGCGAGAGCAGCGTTGGAGGGGTGTACCGGTGTAGTTTTGGGACGGGGCGGGTGTGCCTTCTTTGACAAGGGTGTAGGAGCAGACTGGAGTTGTCATTGTACTTATGTCATGATGTGTGTCGCGACGCCGTGGTTTTTGGCATGTCTGTGGTTGCGATGTTGGTTTCCGGTGAAACGGTGAAGCGAGCGAACTTGTATGGGACCAGACTAATAATTTATAATTAGTTTAGCCTTGGTTTAGCTAATTTTTTCTGTCATGGGCCTGTGATCGCGACTGACCCACTAAAAGGGCCCACTTCTACCCACGATATCTCTACAACAGCCAACAGTCGCCCAACAACGCGATCGAAACAATCCTCCTCCACTAAACAACTCTACCATGATGTCCGGAGCCATTCGCCGCACTGCACAGCGTCTATCCAGTGTTGACTGGTGAGTATATTTTAATCGAAAGCACCTCTGATCCCCTTTTGGACGTTTTGTTTGGCGGCTCGCTACAGAAACCTCCGACTACTTTCCCCCGGACCGCCTAACGCATTGCCCCCCTCAAACCTATCGATAAAATGCAGGTCGTCCTCGGTTTTCAAGGGAGACCATGAACTCTCCGCTATGGTGGCTAGTTTCCGTGCCTGGACGGCCCAAGCAGACGCCATGGCCGAGAAATACTCCGCACCCCCCACCCCCATTGATTTCGCTGCGGCCAAAAAGTCCGTTCGTGACGTTGCCCTTGTGGAGGCTTTGGAGAAGATGTACAAAGCGGCGAAGCCCCCGGCAGAGACTTATGAATGGAGTGCTGAGGACCAAGCCAATAAGGCTCAGTTGGTCGAGGATGCCAAGGCTGGAATGGCTTTCACCCAGGAGATGATTGAGGATACGGAGAAGGAAATCGTGTACATGCGATTGAATAAGACGACCAGGGAGACGTCAGTTAATGATATGAAGGAGGTTTACCCTGACATTGCTGAAGAGGTTGAGACAGAAATTGAAAATAGGCAGTGGTTCAAAGATACCTTGAACTAATCATCATTTTGTCAGAGGGGGGAGAGGGGAACAGCAGTGTATGTTGGGTGTGTGGCTGCTGGTGTGCTTGTGGAGTAAATAATTATTTACAATCTCCAGTTGAGCTTAATCAATCAATAAACTGATGTTGGTCATTTTAACCGACAACATCCAAGCTTTCAACAATTTCCAAGAGGGTGCATTACTTCCCGCAACAGTCCTCACTCTTCGGTCTTGTCTTTGAGCTCTTGAGTATTAATTCTGTTAAGTCATGTTTCAGTCAACCACTGCAGGATATATTTTTTATTCCCAGAAGCCCCGAAACAATCCTTAGAAACTCCCAAACCATCTCAGAGTTTGGAATCAGTCGCCAAATTTCGAAGAACAAAAATCATTCATTGTGACATTATTTCTGTCAAAATAACGTCATCGTTACTATGCAGCCTTTCTTAGCTTTACCAAAACAATTCTCCACATGGTATGGCCAGAAGGGTGACATTGAAAGTGAGCAATATCTTCCCTGCCCTGTCACCAAGACCCTGTAGCAATGTTCCATCCTCTGGTTTCTTTTGCATCGCACAAAAGCTTCCGATCATTTTGCGGGGGAGGGAGGGCCATTAAACTTTGATTGTAAAAATATGGGGTGCATAAAGGGGTAGAAAATGGTACTATAGTAAATAACCCTTCGAGACTTATGTCTACAAACTTGTTTGATTGACGTTGAGATTCGCAGTAAGTATGGCCTTCTTGACTTTAAAATACGGCCTGGTACAGCTGCGTTGGATGTAAGGTAGCTCATTTGTTTTCAAGAGATATTGAAATTCAATGTTTCCCATGTGACTGTAGCATAGAATTATTTCTTTCTCAAGGAATTTCTTGTAGGACCTGTTGGCATGGAGGCATATTGATGTTGCATTTGCATGTGCTTTATCTTGGAAAAGCCCTGCTGCTAGCTATTCCATCTCATGAAGAAGGAGCATGTCTCTTTATTGTCATATGATACACAATTTATCAAATTATGATGAGATTTAATTGCCACAGAATCAATCCACATCAATTTGACACTTTTGTTCCAACATGATTTACTCTATTCATCATTAGATCATTCATTGCATACCATAACCATCTTCATTACAATACAAGCTTCTGTCTTTTTGTCTGATCGGGAATCTTCGGGAATCATAGAAATATTTTAAAATATTTTATGATTCCCTGAACTCCCCAGATAGTCCTTTTTGACAATATTTGTGATCAAGATTCTTTCAAATAACAAAAATTATTTTTGTGATTATTTTTGTGATAGTTTGTAACATCCATCAAAATTGCCAACCGACCGCCACCACCAACATCGCCACTGGCTGTCTTCCTGTACAAGTCATAACCATTGTTTATTCGACTGTGTCTCTCCTGCCCTTATAGTAAACGAAACTCTTATACGTACATCTACAAGTGACTTAATGTGAACAATGCAGATTGGACGGCAAGGACAAACAGTTTTTACCCCGGCAAATTCCAGCAATAACCCATACTATGTATCAGCATTGACCGGACGGAAAAAGGCAGTAATGGGTTGCAAACGCTCTGCTTCCCTCCTCAATTCCAATTGATACTGCTTAATCAGCTGTTCCAATGTTTGAAGTACTGCCAACTTTTTTGTCTTTGGCCATTTTATTACCTCCCTAGGTGGGTGGTCAATGATAAAATGGTCTGTCCGTCGCAGAATTGAAAACCGCTCACTTCGTATCTCTAAGAGACGCTCCGTAACCATGTCCTCTCTCCGCTGAACATTACAATTTTCATCACCATGTAGGATTTCATTCCTTGTCCTCCACAGTGCCTCAAAAATATCCCATACACCACGGATTAATGACACCGACTGTTCCAGGGCATCCTTCTTGAACCGTTTCTTTCCGTCTCGTCCCACTGGGGGTGGTGTCCAGCAACGATTCAGTTCATATGCCCAATCAATATGATGGAGACCCTTCAGAATTGACTGAGAGCCCAGCATTTCTTGTGCCTCCACCACTCGTGAAACTTCATCTGTGTCTCCCGTGTATTGTGGGTCTGGATGTGTGTGGTGAGCTGCCCTGCAGACCGCCCCAATAAATCCATTGTAAATGTCGGATGGGATTTCATCCTTGACGAGTCGTGATTTAAGCTCCTTTACCTCCGAAGCAAAAACCTGCTGCATCTTGTCATTCTTGCAATGGTACAAATGCAAGAAATCCTCCGTCTCTGTCCCACAGCATGGGCATAGCCCGTCCTGGCCCAGCTTAATCTTCTGTCGGCCATCATTTAGCCAATCAAACAACATCTTACTGGTACGAATCGAACGGGTTAACGGAAGTCTAGTCTTGGCTCTCCCCATTGCCATTGTATTGAGTGTCTCATACTGTGCATCCGTCCATTCATGGACCTTGCACGTATATTCCCTCATCTCCGAATAAGGGTGGAGAATTTGCTTATTATACCTGGTTGCTTATACAACTTGATTGTACATGTGACTAAAATTCTCAACTGACACTCCAGACTAATACTGCAATTCTGAAAATATTATAGTTGAAAAATTAATGCTCAGAATTGACTGCTGCTTTTGACAGTACAAAGTTCTATAGATAATATAACCAAAATATCACACTTCTTTCTCTTTCATTTATCCTCATTAGAACATTATAGACTAATTTTTCAACCACATGCTGTCGTGTTTTTAGAGCACCTTGTCTCTACAGCTCCTATCTCATCTGTCATCGAAACACTTCTGCTGAAACCTCTTTTCTTCCAAAAGATGTAGGTAGATGGTGTGTCTGCTTCTCGATAGTTCAACTATGCTACTGTGTTAGTTTATGCAGGCTACAAGTTTTTCAATTGAATAAAACTAAGGTGCTCACTTTTTGCTAAATGATGTTGGTATGTTGTTATTTATTAGGCCAATCTTTCACTAATATTAATATGCATTCATTGCACATTAGTGTATTCTTTACACTTTTTGCCTCACTTGCAAGCATGAACTAGGATTGATCCTCGTTGATAGATATCTACAGGTGGCCGTGAACAAAAGTCTCATAGTAAGTCACTTCAACAACTCTCCATCTATTGATGATTATAGTGACATGGTTTTCCCGTTGCTATTCAGTGGTCTGTACAGACATGGGAACTCCTAAGATCTCTACTGCATCCATAGTCAAACATGATATGTTATCCTCACATTTGAGAGTCTTAGATTGGGAAGTTCCCGTCTTGAAATCAAAATAGTTCACTTGACGAAGAAATTGGAGCATGTTGCGTTCAGCACAGTGAGTACCATAAAGATATCTTCTCAATTGTTGGGATGAAAAAATCTAGCAAAATCAGTTAGTTTGAGGTGAGAAAGTGTGGCAAAAATTCATATTAAAATCTAGGAGACAGCATGGGGAGATTCATGGTCAAGCTGGAGCCTGGCCATATGACTCCTTGCTCAAAACAATAAACTATCATGCCTCCTGGTGAATAAGGCACAAATCCACAAGATGGAATCAGCTAATCAGTTGAGGAACATTTTGACAAAAGATCTCCCTCAGCTTGCTTTTGAATGTATGAGTGGTGAACTGTGGGCAGTTTTAGTGTGGTGGTCTTTCATTTGTTGCATTTGTTGGGGCAATGGCAGTGTAATGAGAGGCAGTGTGGGATGACAACTGAAGATCTTAACACGGGTGTCAATGGCAGGTGTACAAGGATATCTTGCGACTTGATTGCTCTACGGAACAAACACTTTTTCAGTGATACCTGTTTGTTCTCGTTCATGCAGTAAGTACATTGAGTGTATCAGTGGCCATAGGTTCTACTTGATTTCTTGTTAATCTTACTACATTAACATTGAGTTTGCATGCAATTGGAACACAGCCTCTTAGTCACTTCGTAAGCTGTCTGAAAGGTAGTTCACAAAAACATTTTAGTCACATGTCACATGTTTACACACCAATAGAACCTTCAATTGACTTCATTCTAGAGTCTGACCATCATGACTGGTGGGATGATGTCTAAAAATGTATAGCGAACCGTTTTATGTTTACTTCCTTAGCAACACTACCCTAGTCTGACAATACAAGCTTGGATTGGTCTGGATACCATGCTAAGTACGATAACATAACAAGTGATATTATCAATATGATAACGGATTATTGCCGGCACACACAAGGACTAACAACCACTGTCAAAATTGTTTATTTACATATGCTTTCATGACAAGTCTCCCAAGCACAGTTTTAGCTGTTATCGTTGTCACTTGGCTCCCATTGCAGCAGAGAAATGATTCCAAGTGAACCCCTCTTCTCCATTCGCCAACTCCTTCATTTGTTTACCCATGCGATGTTTGGTTAACTTCTCTTTTTCTCCTGCAAGTATATCAAACAAAGTCGCAGCTGCTGATTCGTCCTCAATCTGCGCAGCACTGGCAGCCAGGTATGGTCCTCCAAGCGGTGGTGCAAATTGCATGTTGATCAAGCGAGATACAAATTGTTCTTTTGTCACAGCTATAATTGAATATATTGCGCACATGTACATGAGTCATGTGATTTAGTGTTCAAATGTAAAATGAAATGTTGACTAACCTGGCCCTTCAGTGAAGATTTCACTGCTCCATTTTGTCGTGTGTTCTTTTCCAGACTGAAAGGATCGATGATCATATGCAGGTATCCATTTAGGTCTGCTCGATGATTGATCAGCCATTCGATATCCTCCACCAGGCTCGCGATATTCACAGTCTAGGAAAGAAGCAACAACAGAATTAATTATATAAGATAAACGGTACAAGATAACGGAAAAAATGATGTTGAATTGTCACCTGTGCATCCAGAGTAGCAGCACATTCCGGCAGAAGCATCCAACATAATATACTTTTCAGCCAACCTTCCGAACAGTTTCACAGCTTCCTTTGGATCTGTCTTAATCACATCGGTTTCGTCATCGGTTGTTGCTGTTGCTTCCGAGTGCAGGTGGAACGGAGACCTGCCGCTGCCCGTGATAGGAGCAAATCCTAGAGCACTGGATGCAAGGTAAACGATGCTAATGAATAGAGCTCGTCGAATTGTCATGGTAGAAGGCTGTGCTTGGTGTTAGGTGTGTGGAAACAAAAATGAAGAGGAGGTGTGATTGATTTGCTTTCGCCTCTCGTCGCCCGCCACGCACTGACTGAGTCAAATAATGAAAGCGCGCCAATTTTTTACATAGGAATCAATACAATACGAACCAATTCACAGCATACCAAGCTCGCACGGCCGACCTCGTCTCAAGTCTCAACCAAGAGATATCTATCTCAATGATGACAACGGTCATCGCATCCAACTACCCACCGACCACCGATAGAGACCTCGCTCTGTACCCACCTGGTTCCACAGTTAACAGCCCGATTGTTGCACGCACCGGAAATGGTTCTCTTTTCTCCCCAAACTGATAATGTGTATAATGTGTTCCGAGACTCGCCGTTGCGTTATTGTGAGTAATAAGTATACTTTTGCATATGTCTGCGGTCTGCGGCTTCGAAACTAATGGCATTAGTTACTTTTTCAGGTGGCTATGCAAATGAGGTAAGATTAATTGCATTGCTTATCTCATCTTTGTATTCATTTACACCTGCAAAACAATTATATTGCTAATTATGTACAATTTGCTGAATTCATTAGATTGGCGAAAGCTTTCGATACCAGGTGAGCCTAATCATGCGTGCCCATCGTCTAGCTAAACAATGGAATCACTGACGACTAAAAATTATTCATCACAGTATCCTAAACTTGTTACACCATCATATGTAGTTGCATTTGGATATTGTTTGGCAGATGCTGCATCTGCAGGTTATGCAATCATGTCAGACGAAGACAAACAAAGAAATGATGTTTCTACACGGTCCAAGGGAACACGTGCTGCGATAGCTACTTTTGATACTCTGTGAGTATCACCATTTGCAAAATGACACATGGTAGTTTTTTTGGGGGTTAAAGCTCATCTTTACTTTTAACAGATTGTGGCAGAGTGAGTCGATTAATTTCTTGTGAGCCTGATGTCCTTGATTTCAACATTTAACACTCAACAATTCTTACTTACTTTTCACCTTAGGTCTTGCATCAGTGGCAATACCGGGAGGGGTTATCAATATGATTGTTCGATCAACTCGGTTTGTTGTAGCGAGAAGTGTTGGACTGCCTGCAATTGTATCAAAATGGTTGCCAACTGCGGCTGGTCTCGGATCTATTCCTGCAATTATTACACCCATAGACAATCTCGTTGATTATGCACTCGACAATACAACTAGAAAGCTTATGATGGAAGAAAAATTATGACAAAAGACTGAGTTTATTAGTCAGGCCCTGTGCTATGTTATTTCTTGAAAGCAGTCTGACAAATCTCGAACTGGATCTGGTTCATTTTCCCTCGGTGTTGCATGCTGCTGAATTTCCGAAAGAATTGTGCTTTTTAGCTTTTCCTGTGTCATTGTCAAATGAGTGCTGATGTCTCTATCTGGGCCAGGTGGGGTTATTGAAACGACTTCCTTCAAATCTAAGTCTTCAATTAGACCCATGATTTCATCGCTATATCCATTAGTTGAAATAGGATTTGCTTTTATCTTTTGAAGCAGTGTCTCTAATAATTTTCTTCTCCGTCTCCTCTGATCTTCATCTGCTGTGGCTGATATCATTGCATCACTGAAAACTCGTGTACTAGGGGCACCTTGTAGTAACATTGCGGACTCATGAACGACGTCTCTAACTACATCGAATGCAGCTTTGGTCATGTATTCTTTCGAGAAGCGTGGTGACCTCAGCGGAGATTTCCCATCCTTCGAACCTGTCTCGACTGTCACTTTTTCCATACTGTGGGGAACACAATTGACTGATTCGTCTTCAGTTGTCTCGACTGTCGCTTTTTCCATACTGTGGGGTACACTATTGATTGATTCCGCTACTGGATTGGGACTGTGAATCGAGTTACATTCAACACTATTGTTGTTCAAGGCAACACTAGATCCTCTTTGATCAAGTATCAAGCTCATTAAATCAAGATGAAGTTGGTCATCATCTGAACGGATTGGTTTTGGAGTCAACAAAACTAAGCCGCCAAACATGACAACTATTCCGAACCAAAATCCGACCCATTGACTGGCATCAAATGTATTGAATTCCCGGAAGAATATGCCACCCGACACAATCGCAAAGAATATAAAGCTACACTGCAGGAGTGGAATGATGAATAGAGGGTTGAACTTTTCAAGAGCATCGTTTAGCCGTTTCAGCCAGACAAGGACCGTCAGAATCCACAGAAGGATTGTAATGTATGTGAACCAAGATTCGAATATATTCTCGGCACCCGATGAGTGGACAGCCAAAAGTTCTGCAAGAACCTTTGCTTGGACGACAGACTGAGTTCCGAATAACGCACTCCAAACCGAGTAGATGCAAGGCATTATGACATCACTCCTCTTAATTGGATCGCCATTCTTTTTCCGGCGATCCAGCTTTTGGTACACAAAATGTAGAGCCACGAGCATGAATGCCATTATCATCAAGTAAAAGAGATAGGCCGGGTTAAGATACAACTTTTTCATGTCCTCTGTATCCAAGTCAAGAGTTTCCTTGGAACTGAATTGGACCGCCATGACTGTGCCCGTCACAGTCAGAAAGGTCCCAGCAAGCATAGTCTGGGTAACATGGGCACCTAGCATGAATTTCCCAAACAGCAGGTTCGTTACGAACTGAACTGATTCCAATGATGCCAGCATTGACTGGGCTGCAAATGCATATGATGCAAAATTCAGCAAACTCCCTGTTACGAAGATGATGGTACCAATGATCCAAGTTATTGAAGTCAGTGGGCCACGCTTGACTACCGAAACAACACTGAACTCATCGTCGTTGTCGTTGTAAGGAGCGGTCTTGGCTGCTTTTGGGCTCCAAGGTATTGTTCGTTTCTTCGGTGTGTGCTTTGGCGATGCTTTCTTTTTTGATGGCTTTGTTGATGATGAATCTTTTTTGTGTGTTTGGCTATTCTTCAAACCAAGTGATTGGATATTATTTCCAGTATTGATTGCTATGCTACCGAGCAATCCAAGAGTAACGCCCAACACCCAGTTCTCATTGCCGTTGGAAGACATTCCTATACATCTTGGAGGGGCTCGAAAGCGGCCACACTCATCGAAATCGTAGGCTTGTTGTCGATGACACTCAAAAAATGCAAGTAAAATTGGAAAACCTAATAGAAATAATGTTTGATAATCTGCATTTTATTCTGAAAAGTTAATCTCTCACTCAATCGAATCATCTAATCTCAAGCCAACGAAAGCTAATTATCTACATCCCAACTGATAACTCAATTACTAAACATACTTGGCATTCCTATGAGGAGCAGCAAGGGCCGGGAAATCTCCAAATACTTCACCGTATAAATCAGTCTCTCCAGCTTGCGTTAAACTCTTCAGCATAAGAGGCTGGAAGAAATCTTCGCCACCTGGGGTTCCCTGCCCATGCCCGCGATTAACAACGATCCCACCTAGTAAAGTCACCTCTGAAGTATTCTTCCAAAACCCATCTTTAGTTGTGTAAGCATTAATTTCACCTCGCAACATTTCCCACACCAAGTCGTACATTTTGTTTGTGACATATGTAATGGCTTCATCTGACGGCTCTTTTCCCCTCAAAACATCCAAACGATCCCTTAACTTGGCAATAATGTACTCTTCTTGGAAATCTTTTGTCCCAATGAACGCCATGTCTTCATCTGACACTGGCTTTCCCATGATGGCCTTGTAGGCACCAATTCCGGCTCCGCACGACGTGTGTGGGCCATCTTGTCCAATTCGCTCAACTGTTCCAACCACGCCCTTGGCATCAATACCAACATGAGGGCCAAAAACGATGAATACCTTACCTTGCTCGGGACAGTGACTGAGGAAGGCACCCATACCAGTGATTCCAACAAAAGGCAGTCCGCCCAAACCTCCTAGATTGAACACTCCATCAACTTGCATTTTGTTCTGGAGGTCAGCTACAATGCTATCAGCGGTATCATTAATTTCATCGGAGCACACGGAAGAAGCAAATAACGTGTTGGTTCCAGTGTAGCCTCGATCTTTGAGTGCAGATGCAACGCGGAGGGCGACGGCAGAATTGGGGAGCGAGCCCGGGAAGGATTTTTTCATGCCCGCTTCAAATGGAGACGATGATGCAGCAACGGCGGGAGAAACGGCAGCTGAGAGTGGAAGCATGGATGCGGCAATGGCTGACAATGGAGTCATGATTCGAGCATTTCGGGTGTCTACATCCACAACGGCGTCATCGCTTTGAGACATTTGTAATTTCACATGGCTATTCGTTGAGATGGCAGGGGCGAACGCCGCTGATTGAACAACCAAATTGGCTCCGAACAGGAAGGCAAACGCTTTACTGAATCCCATGGTTAGTTTCACTGGCACTTTTATTTCGATGATACGGAATTAATGATGCACACCGAGTGCGGATCCCATGGTTGTGTTCTTCACACACAAAAAAACACTGCCTTGGCGCTGACGTACGGGAAGATGTGACACGGAATCTTGAAGCCCACGTCACATCGACGTCAGACGAAAAATTTGATGTCTGTCTGTCATCCGTCCGTAAGAGGGTTCAAAGTTCAAAGTTCAAAGGATCCCGCTCTTTCCCAAAATCACCCGCATCAAAACCAATCAAAACTGGACACCCATCGCATCCAATCAATCAATACACGCAATCAACCAGCAGCAACCAGCAACCACAAAAGTACCACCACCACAATTGATCGCCATCTATCTATCGCTTGTCGCTCCACTTCTTGGTGTTCACTGCGGAAAAAAATCATTTTCATTTGTATTATCTGATTGCACGGCTTCAATAGTCAACCGTACCTCTAAAAAACCTCAAATCCAAATCCATCAAATAGTATACGAAATTGTTCATCAGCATGAGACCCTTAACAGAAGAAGAAACAAAAACACTATTTCAGAAGTTAGCTGAATATATGGGCAGATCGGTCAAGCACTTAATAAATCGCAATGATGAGAGGCATTGCTTCCGATTGATAAAGGTGAGGGTTGATACAAAAAAATTATTTGCTCATTTTAACAAATTTCATCTTCTTACATTATTTAATTCATCAAGAACATGTGTACTACATCAGTGAATCAGTACGATAATGAAGGCATTATCTTTAATAAAAGACAACCTACTACACTGCGGTATTTCTCTCGCGAAATATTTAAAGAGTAGAAAGTTTTGATTGCACATTACTGCACTGGATTATTTGGCCCAGTATTCAAAGGTTAGTCTCAAATTTACTACGTTCATTTTTAGCATTTTTCCATTACTCAAGTGCTCGGATCTCTTTTAATTGCAACAAAAATAAAATGCAATAATGATCAGTACAAAGTATGGCTCAAACCCTCTGCAGAAATGTTGTTCCTCTACGGAAACAATGTTATCAAATCTGGTTTGGCACGCATCACAGAGTCTACTCTTCAATACACAGGTGTTGCACTTTATAACATCTCTGATATTCCATTGGGTTTGGTGCTGCGGCACAGACGATGTAGGCATGCAAAGAGTTGGGCCCTACTGCAAATGTTGTCATGCACCAAGCAGGTGTGGGTGTTTTTTTGAGGGGATTGGAGGGCGATATGTTTTAGAATCGATTAATAAGTAATGTTGCACAAGAATTAGTATGGTATACAACTTCAATAAACAATGTTTATTACACCGAAAAGAAGAATAGGTAACTACTTTCTACTTGTGTTAGTCTGGTTTAAGTCAATATGCTCAGAAGTATGTTAATGAATGCTGTAGGTACAAATATCCCCGTAACATTTAACACATGTTTACATTATTGTGCCATTGTTTGGTTACACTTCACACTCTGTTTGGTCCCAATTTGGATCTGGACTTTCAGCCGTTGCCGCTAAAAATATTGCAGCAAGGAATGCACACAGTGCCACCGACAAACCCTTTCACACCTACTCTAGCTTGCCCAAGAAAAAGTAACTCATAACAGCAGCCCACAATAGTTGACTTGCAAACAGAATCTGCACACGTGCTGGTCCCGCGAAGCAATTCACAGTTAGTCTTCTCCATAGAACTACCGAACCGACCAGTTGCAAATCATGATATGATACTTGAGAAAAAGCTTTGGATTCTTCCTGTCCCAACACAAAAAGCAGCCCTATCGACACCAGAGATTGTGTCACCATCTTCATAGTAATCAATTCTTCTGTTGGCACTTTCTTACCCCACTTAAACAAACGTAAATCATTTGTTGCATAGAAAATAGCTGCCAGTGCACATAATAAATCACCGTTCAATGATGCACAATCACTCTGACTTGGATCCCGAGTGAACATGAACACACCTGCCAATGCCAATCCGATAGTAGTCCAAATTAATGAATCCAATAGTGGTGAGCCCATTTCGATACGTAGTTACAGCATCATCATCATTGACGTTGCCAATGCGTATGCGTTGTATCGACGATTCGCAACCCTTCATTTTTTAATTACATAGATATCTCTCTTGTAGATGTTGTAGATTGTAGACAACAACCTGAACTTGCCGACCATACTAATTCTCGCACATCTCGCAGAAGGTGGTACAAACGCGGTTGTTGCTTGATCCAACTATCTATCGATGAACAAAACAGGTGCGTTCTCCGTCTCACGGCGATGCATTCGAACTAAGAGATCATGGTTGCTATGGCAAACAGCGGCAGCTAGTCCGGCTTGAGATCATGGTTGCTATTACAACAGCAGCCGCTCCGTTGTTGGCTGTTAATCTTATTGATACTGCAGTGGTGCGGGCTGAGCAGAGCCGTAGCAGCTGTCCATCATATAATATGGGCGGAGCGTAGCCATCGTGTATCGTGTGTGTATTTACATGGCTCGGGGGGTGAGAGGGATGTGAAAGATGGCGGCTAGCGGTAGCTGTGGCCTCCGCTGATTTGTTGTTGTTGTTGTTTGGGCGGCGGTGGTAGTGGCGGCGGGGTTGTTT
>JALLAY010000099.1:0-21648 GCA_036939635.1 Cyclotella baltica | reverse complement strand
TACTACTACTACTACTACTACTACTACTACTACTACTACTACTACTACTACTTATCAGATGAATGTTTCTGAGCAGATTTCTGTTGCTGAATAAGTCTAATGTAGACTGGCTGTCCAATGGCATCCAAGTATCTGGAATCTGACTTCTATCTAGGTCCCCTGTTGTCATTATTTAGTAGAGTCAAATCGTGAATTTCGAGAAAGATATAACTTTTGTGCCCCTGCGGGAATCTTTAGATCTTGCCGCTGATCATTGTCTACCACAGACCAGTTATAAGGGGTGATTTCAAACCCATACAAATACTTCAAGAACAGAAGCGCTGCCTTGAGAATGCCATATAGGGTCATATTCAGTTTGCAGTAACTAAGAGCCTGTGTTGCTTGTCTGCAACATATTCTTCATATGTCTCAGGTGATATATTTGCCAGAAACTCAGCTATTCTTTCTACCTTCAATCACAAAATGTATGTCTTCTTCATCTTTGGGTATCTTCATTTGGAGAAATGCCCCTGATAAGTCAACGGTTGCTGCATCTCTTTTCTCGAAGACATCTGTGACTCATGACACGACAAGCCCTGCAAGACGTACTACTGTTGACAATGAAGCTTTACTCTTGGAAGTATACATTTGCTGGGGCATGTCATTGGCACATCCTCCTCCTTTGAATTTTCCATATCACTTCTCTTGGTGAGCTCATCCCAATGGTTTGACTGGGACTCCTCCATGTCATAGATCTACTGAAGCTCCTTGCTATTGCTAATGGTACTAATGGTCTCTTCTCCTTTCTCTTTGAATATTTTTACAGGCCCTCTTTCTAGTTCATTTGCCCTGTGAGAAAGATATACTCCAGTTTATATTCATCAATGTTGGATTGGACATCAATATCTTCATTGGCATAGTACAACATGACCATGCTAGTGCACTCATCAATACAAAGTTGGTGAAACATAAAATCAGTTCTGGCGGGAGAGCGCATACTACTCGTGAAAGCTTGTGACGATGGTTGCCAGTTCTGAGGTTTTGCATCACTCATTGTTCCCATCAGTCGGGCAAGATCTTCCTCGGCTGGTCCCTCATTCATTTGCTGCTGGGAACATAGGATCCCACAACCACATATCATTCTTGTTGTCCACTTGGGGTTTCTATTCCCGCAGAAGTTTCATCATTCCAGCTATCAGATTCATCCATTCCTGGCTCCTGGGATTTCAACTCCTTCTTCTCCCTCGGTCCTTCATAGCTTTCCACTCCTGTGGTTTTGCTGCTTAGATTCATTTTGCCTGTGTTGAGTCTATTGTACTTTCATCTGGAGTGCTGTATCAATCGTCATTGTTGTCATCACTCCTGTCGCTGCCTTCATCTTCATTATCTTGGCTGTAAGCATCATCATCATAGTCATCATCGCTGTCCTCGTCATCTGGAGTATAATCCTTGTCATCATCCTCTTCATTGTCAGTCATTCCATATTTATTCACTCCTGTGATTTTTTTGGCAAGATTGCTAGTAGCATAGCTGTCATCGTTGTCCTCATCGAGTGGAAGGTTGGCATAGAGGATGTCAAGATCCTCAATCTAGAGGTTGATGAACTTGAGTTTCCTATTGACTTTGAGAGACCACAAAGACATAGTATTGGACCTGGTCAATGACTTCATGGGGGTTATGAAAAGTGTGGTCCATCCATATCAATGAATGCAATGGCCAGTGCTAAGTCTGTGAGTACTCCATGACACTGTCAGAAGGACACAAGATTGTGACTTTTAACACAAGTGTCCTTGAGGTAGTTAACAATGATTCTCATCGATGCCTTCTTGTGAGATTCCTCCTTGGGACTGACTATTGAGCTGCACACAACCAACTACATAAGACATCTATCTGGATAAGAATGTTCTGTGGAGTAGGGCAACATGTTACCACCATAGCGTAACTAAAGTTGTCCTTAGCAGGTTTGCCATCTTTGTCTTGAACCAATTGTTTCTGTTTAGACAGAGTTGCCTTCCCCTAGATGCCACCATCATTCAGGCAAAGAATCATAATCACTTGATCAATAAGGATTGTCAAGGATTTACAAAGCTAATAATCCAGATTATGTAGACAAAATGTTTTGACCTAGGTGCTGTAATGGTTTGTTTCAATGGTTTTCACTGTCCCAAATTCAAACAAATCTCACAAAATTTCTATTCCTACCTTTGTCATGTAGAAGTAGATATGAGAATAATACTTGGATACTAGGAACAATCCTCATCATTCCTCATTTTGTGCAACTTGTCGGAACTCTGGTGTTGCTTAATCTCTTAATGAGATTGATTTTATGGCACAGTGTCAGCACAATGATTTTCTTGTTTGTCTTGATTGCACAGAAAATTCATAATTACTTAGATTGCAACTTTATTTGAGCATTTCCTAATTAATTGAATCATTCATCGTTTGCGCTGAGGCAGCTCTGTCTACTTGAGCAGGTTTTGATTGCCTCTTCATGGTGTTGATGTGTGTTTCCATTACTGTATCTATGTTTTCTGAATTCCATCCCTAAATTGTAACATCAAGAAAAAGTCGGTTTTTATTGTTGGTCTAAACTTTTTGCTTCACAGGACCTGGTGCTGTTATCCCAGAAAAGCATTGGTTTTTGTCATTCTAACTTCTTGCATTTGACAGGACCTGGCACTGTTATTCCGGTAGAAGACTTGTTTTTATCTTGTCAGTATAACTTTTTGGATTTTCAGGACCCAACACTGTCATTCCAGAAAAGAATGGTTCTTTGATAGTTCATGCATAATCAGTGTGAGTTTACCCGAGTATCAACAAAAAATCAGCCCATTAGTTCCACTGCTTTTTCATTTGTTGGTTGCACTGAGTCCATGTTTGTTGTGTGAAATAGAAGAATAAGAATGAAAGTCTATGGATATGTGAAACTCAATACTAATAAGAAATGTTTCTCCACAAGTTGATCTATTTTCTCCTGACCTGTCTCCTTTGGCAGTTTGAAATGGTAGTCATCCTTGGAAATCCCATGGTGGTTACAAAATCAGCAACCAACAACTGCCCCATGATGTTCACCTGCTCCAACCCTCACTAAAACCAGATTGATTTGAACACAACCATGGCTGACGGGAGATATCAAAATCACACCTGCAACATTTTTTGTGTTCCCCCCATCCATTGAATCTGACATCAACAGCCAAATTCTCCATTGGCTTCCCCAGAATTTTTGACCTATCACAGAATCAACAAAGTCTTTCAAGTGTTTTGATGTTGCATCAACAGCAACTCAAATTTTAGGTGATACCTACATTAGTCGCCACACAAACAAAAAGATTGGATTGAATCAGCAGCTGACACTGAAATCCATTTGTTTCCACTTTCCACCAACTGTCTTCTTCGACAAATGATGATGCAGAAACAGACAGAGCTGCACTGCGCGCCAAGGGACAACTCACACAGTAGAACCAATAGAAACTAAACTAAAACTCAATTGAAACACTGGATAAATTATGAAAGATTATCTCTGTCGTAGCATTGCATGACCGTATCATTGGGTTGGCTTGATAATTCATTGTGAGACATCATAAATTCCTGTAACTCTCAGTGTGATGGCCAAAAGAAATTGGTTTGAAATTCTCAACAGTCAAAACGGATGGCACACTTGACACAAAGATATGCTTGATATCTTCAAGACATAAAGAAGCTACCTCAACTTCAATCCATAAAGTTGATCTATCTCTACACTCCCTCTTGAGCTTTGCAGGATGTATCAAACATAATGAAAAAAATCGCAAAATATGAAATAATAAACAAGATACAAACCAACAGGCTTCATCTGGAACCATGAGAACTGGTCTTCCTCTGAAACCTTGGGAACTCAATGCCAAATGGGATTGAGATCTTCAATACACAGGGACTTGAAAGCATCCATCTCTGCTTCTACTTCCTCATCAGTCATGCCATCCTGGTAGTTGCCAGTGTCATCCTCTTCAGTATTATTGCCCACCAAGTGTGCAACCAGCTCAAAATCTTCCTCTACAAAGTACTCAGGTGCAGCCTTGTGGATTGCCTGTTGGAATTCGGCTTTATCACCCTCAGACTTGAAGTGTAGAGCTCACTTTCACAACTGAGATAGCTTGAAGCGGACTGACTTCTGCTGGGATTGCTCATTGCTTGAACCAGGTTTCATGCGGCATTCCTTCTCACCAAGGTTGTTGTGGTAACGAGTTGGGTGCCTGCCGCCACAACCAGGGACCTCACAGATCTGATTATCCCACCATTTTCCAAATGAACCACATCTATGCTGGATGAGCTGACCATTTGCTGGTTGATGTGGTAGTTGGATCTGAGATTGTTGGGAGGGAGGAGAGGGTTGTTTCTGCATCATGGCCTTGAATGCGTGTGTGGTGGCAGACAATTTCTTTGATTTGGTCAAAGCTGCATAGTGGGAGGTGAATTCTTGGGAGATGTCATCGAACTCAGTAAGTCGGCTAGCTTTGCCGCGTGCCCACTCCTTGTACAACACTGAAGAAATGAAACCAAGCTGAGGCTTGCAAGTATCTTGAAACTCTTCATTTGCCGCCTTGAGCATGCCACCCAAGTAGATCTTGATGAAATCAGTGGGAACATCACCGCCAAGAAGAATAGCCAACCATCAAAGCTAAGAATGTCAAACTCCTTGATCCAGTCAACTAACATCTGAGTACCTTCAAAGGTGCACTTGTCAATTTCATCCATCATCAACTTGAAGTAAACAAGGCCACCACACTCCTGGGGAGGAAGATTATTGAAGTCTTGGCCAACACTAAGCTTCAGGTCTTTCTCAATTGATTTCTTCAGCTTGTCTAAGGACCACTTGCTGATTTCAACATCCTCCTCACTACATCAATCCTGGAGGATCTTCACATCTTCAAGGAATGGTGTCTGTCAAATATCTTGGTCAGCATCTTGCACATCTGTCCCTCTGTGACACCAGTCTGTACCCACTTCATCTTGCACGCCTCAAGTCCAGTCAGCCTCCACATCAAACCACTAAGACCTTCATCAGTGACACTGCCTTCCAAGATGACATCACTCGTGGCCATGGCTCCACTACCGATAGAAGATGAGCTCATTAGGGAGTTCCTGGGCGTATACATGCTCTTGGCCAGGCGGGAGGCAAATGGCTAGTGAGTGTTGAGAATTTGCAAATTTAAACACAACAGACAGAGCAGAAGACATCTAACAAAAAAATTCATGCCATTGCTGCAAGATGCTCAAATCCAGCCTAAAATAGAATTAAAGCTATGTTCTCACTTGCTTGAAAAGCCAGAGATATTACAGATACACACACTGGTTACAATTCCTAACGGAAGCATTGTCGGTTCATCCATTTTTTCTTCCCAGTAATGGTGATGCAATTCGTTGTAGAAAATTCCCAGCCTTTTTCTTCTTGCTCGTGCTAGAAGAATTAGCATTGTGGCTTGTCTTGGCATTCATCTCCGTGGTGGATGGAGATGATGGAGCCTCTAAATAATGCCCCTCTGTGTGGCTGTCTGCTTCATTGGAATTGTGCGCAAGGAGATCTTCATCAACTCCTCGTTCATGCTTTGAAGGATGTATCATTTCAATTAAGTTGTTTATTCTCTTCTTGGTTGGACTATTCAAGACAATACCACGCTTTCTTGGGGTCTCTTTTGCTCTATCCGATGCTATTGAAGACTGCGCTTCTGGCGGTTCAGCCGTGTTGAAGTGGTATTGGGTTTGCAATAGACCTGCACCATCACCACAACTAGGAGAAGATTGTTTTATGTAGAACATGGGCTCAAGGTTATTCCTGGTGATATTCAGGGATGGAGCACCAACTATTTTTAGATTGATTTTAAGCTTGGGTTGATTCTTTTGGCCTGTTGCCGTCGCCTTGCTTGTATTTCCAATAGTGGTATGTGCTGTTCTATTGCGTGGACGGTTTTCAGGAATAAATTGCAAGTATTTTTCTTCATTGAATGCCATTGAGAAGATCGAATCACCACCATTACTTGGTGTTGGAAATTCAGCCGCGGCAAATTGAGAGCATGTTAGGGCTTCAAAGTCAGAAGGAAATGCAAAGCTGTCCTCTACTTGTTGAGGCATGTTCCATTCATCACAACCTTGCGTCTGCTTTTGTATGAGGGTCTCTAAACGCCGACTTGCATTACTTGGCACCACCAGTTTGTCTGGTTGATCCCTCTCAGGAAATATCTCAACCTCACTTGCACTCTCTAACTCTTTCCGAGTACATTCTACAACCTCTGCACAGACACCAGTGCGCACGTCAGCAAATCCCATTTTCATTTGTTCCTCACAAGTTTCATCATTGTTCAAAGAACTACCACAAGTATCATCATTCTTTTTAGAACTAAAAGAATCAGAACCCAAAAGCTTATCCAACTCACGGGCAAGTTTCGCCGCACACATTAGTTCCTCATCAATCTTTTCCAAACTCTCAAAGCTAGATATCTGCTCAATACTTTCCTCCTCAGCATCCTCCAATGTCCGTGTGGCTGCAATTTCGAGAAAACGTGATGCTTCTTCCAAAGTCTCTTCGATTGTTTTATCTCCAACAGTTGAATCCATACTTGAAACGCTGGTCTGATCCGGGACTTCTTTGTTATTTACTACTCTGCTGGCAACCTCAATGTAGCCGCTGTATTCATTTCTGGGGCTGGCAATTTCATGTTCGAAAATTTCACCCAATTTTGTAACTTCGTTATTGCTATTATCCAATATCTTTAGACCTTGAATGGTACTGCTGAATGTACTGTCGCTGCTCAGTGTTCTTTCGACGTTGGTGTCATTGCTTTCCTCTCTGGTGTTTGATCCTACTTGTACATGACTCTCGACAACACGGCATTCTGAATCAGAAGCGATGTCCTGTGTTGAATCTTCATCCTTAGATGGATCAGTTCCAGTCAATGTTGACCTGTCATGATCCTGGCCAATTTCATCCCTTGCATGATTTGACTCTGTATTAGATTCTGCATCACTCTTGACAAAGCGACGTTCTAAAACAGACACCAGTTCCCGATTCACTTCTACGTCCTCAACTTTTTCGCGTTTACCCAAAGTCTGCTCAACCCGGTCACTCGCCCTACGTTCACCCTGGGCAGTCAATTCAACCCCGCTCTTTGCAAATCGACGTTCCAATACCTTGGCCAGTTCTTGCACCACATCTACTCCCTTGAACTTTACTGGTGCGTCTTCTTCATGCTTGATGTTTTGTTTTGAACCACTTTCAAGTACCTTTTTATCCGGACTGGGTGCAGAGTCAATTCGTCCAGCCTCTGTTCCATTCTTTGCAGGTGTTGTATTGACATTACTTGTGTTAATTGCTTGTAGGGAACGTGGTTGATTTTCCAGCTTCTTGTCTCCATCGAATGATTGAGGCATGACCGCATTGTCATGATTGGCAATTCCTGCAGTCTTGATAGGTGTTGGTTTGAGATTGCTCAAATAACTTGCTTGGGGATGCTTGAATCCAGACGTCGCCTTGTCATTGCCTTCAATTTTTGTAGGTGTCGACTTGGCACTAATGTTAACAGATGGCGAACTCACGTGCTTGGTAGGTTTCAAAGTGTCAACCTTCTTGTCTGACCCTGCCTGGCTGCCACCGTCATCCTTTATGGGAGTTGACTTTCTGCTTAAATAAACTTGTGGACCACGCTTGTCTCCACTCGTAGTTGTAGCCGTTGGCGATGGTGTCATGACCTTGTTCAAATTGCCGTCAACTGTAGGTGTCAATTTGACATGTTGACTCGTCACTCTGTCTTGATTACTGCTCCCCTCGTTGTAAGTTCGCCCCCCGCTTTTAGGAGTCTCACTAGTACCAAAAAACTTTTTCGTAGCACTCTTCTTTTGTACAGGTGATTCAGACCCAAAGAAACACTTACTGGGGGCATACAACTCCTCACTCCTGGGAGACAACTCCGTCATCATATTCCTCGGGGTGCCCCTGCCATTATTGCTATCACTAGCAGTATTAATGTCCCGAGGAGAGAGCGGCACCCTCCCACCACGAGGCGTGGGAGTGGTGGGCTGACAAACTACACCATTTACAGAATTCTCATCATCGACATTGTTGTTGAAATGAGACAAAAAATTGGGGACCTTGCCTTTTTCAGCTGGATCCGTTCTAGGCGATAACGGCACCCGAGGTGATTGACATACTACACCGTTTACAGAGTTTTCATCGTCATGATCGTTGGTGAAATGAGCTAGAAAGTTGGGGATTTTGCCCTTTTTTGTGGAGGAGTCTTGTTCTCGTTCTTCCACGTCCATGCCACCATTATCACCGCCTCCCCAGCCATCACCATCACCACCATCATATTCACCACCCCATCCATCAACCTTCCACTCCCGCGCCCTACCCCATCCATTCCTCCTTTCCTTCTTCATTTCCAAAATCTTCCATGCTGATATTGCAACGGCGCGTTCCTTCACGTTGGGCATGTAGGTGCTTTCATTATCACCACCTGCGGCGCCGAATGTTTGAGGTCTGCCGAATATGATGTGGGATGAGTCTGAGTTGGTGTCGTGGGCTAGGTTAGAGGGGTTTTGATGGGGGCTTGGTTGGGCTGGCTTGGATTGGTGCTTGTTATTGCTGTTGTTGGTAATGATTTTATCAACATGTGGTGGCTCAAATCCAGACCTTTGACTCACGTGAGCTTCGTTCCCGCTTTGGTCCGGATGCCTCCTACTGCCGCCGCTGAATCTGTTTTGACGCAATTCTTGAAGGATGTCATCTTGTGTTTGATTCTTGACAATGCCGTGGGGAAGCTTAGGCTGTTCGGTTGATGCCTCGGCCGCAGCAGCGTGAGCAACACCATGTGAACCATGAGCACCAAACGCAGCGTGGGCACCATGTGAACCGTGAGCACCAAACGAAGAATCACGAAACGAATTCTGCACCCCCACCCTTGTCCCCACAACGGGACTACCAACACACTCCACGCTAGTAACATCATTCACATCAGGGAATAAATCATCATCATCGTCATCCAACAGTCCCGCGAGGGCTTTGATTCGATTCATTTCGGCCATGGACTTTATTGCGACCTTTATGGATTGTTCTGTTTGAGCTAGAGAGGTTAGGATGGTTGATGTGTGACTGTCCAGAGAGTTTCGTATTGGGGGCTGATGATTGTTGCTGTGATTGTCGTGAGATTTTCGTCTTGGATCAGTGGGCATAACTTAATTGGTTACATACATGCCGCCGCATTATTTCAGAGGCACGCTCTGATTGATTGTATTGCAGCAATTGTAGCGCCGGCGACGGGCGGGGTTCCTTTCTGGCATTCCCATGGGGTCCGACCAAGAATTGTTGTCGGATGGAGATCCTTTGGAACAGCGAGACAAGTGAGGCACATGAACCTTATCAAATGCCGGTTTGTGAAGGAGACTGACTTGCCTGTAAGATTTTACATGTGAATCAGTCAATTTGTACGTGGGAATTAGTAGGGAAGTTGAATTTGGTTGAATTTGGCGATTTAAATATTGATTCCGAGAGAGACATCAACTGATGATCGACGATAATTTTGATGGATTGATAACGATGAATCACCCGGGCCATCCTTCACCACCCTTTATGGCAACCAACCTCTGCAGCAACAATAGGAAAGGTCCACAAAAGAACTGTTGTTGTAAATGAGCCCCTGCCTCATCAGCCACCTACGGACCTGAAACAAAAGCGTTAAATCAAGAAACAGACACATATCATGAAATACAGCAATCCCAACAACGTAGACCCCCTCCTAACCAAACTCCGCGCCGAAAACAATACACGACACATTCCACCACGATCGGCATCCAAAAACTCTTCAATTCTGTCACCGTCCAACGTTAATAATGACGACTTGCTGTCACGATCAAAGCAGCGTCGAGACTACCTCCAATCATCGTATGGTGAGTTGAAAAAGTATCAGCGGAGCAGTGTTGCTTCACCTTCGGGTGAGTCTCGTGAGGTTCGTGAGAGAGAAGGGGAGAGTAAAGAGTTGGAATGTAGAGGCACCTCGTATCGGACGCGTAGGCTGTGGGATTTTGATGATACTAATGACCATACACATAATGAACGCCACGACAACAAGGACGACAACACCAACTCCCTGCACCACCGTAACCCCGACGATAAAGACACCCAATGGACAGCCAAAGAAATCAAACGAGAAGTACGTCAAACTGTAACCAAAGACTTGCGTAAAGATTTGTTGGAGATGGAATATTTTAATGAGGGGATGAAGAAGCGTATTGCAAGGTATGGTCGGGGTGAAAGAGGTGGAGAGAGGGACAGGGATGGTGAGATTAGACTTAATTCATCATCTTCTTATTCATCTTGTTCGAATGAAGAGAATAGGAGTAAGAATATTGAAGGACGGTATGCCTCGCCTAGACTTGGTCGTAGGGAGTATGGGATCAACCGGGAGGGAGAAAAGGATGTTGAACTTAGACTCAATTCGTCATCTTCAAATGAAGAGAATCGGAATAGAAATGTTGAAAGGAGGTATGCCTCGCCTGGTGTTAGACGGGATGGTGAGATTAGACTCAACTCATCATCTTCCAATGAAGAGAATCGGAATAGAAATATAGAAGGACGGTATTCCTCGCCTTCAGTTAGACGTAAGGAGTATTATGGGATCAACCAAGAGGGAGAATATACACGTTCTAAATCTGATGAGTACGCTGCTACCTCTGCGGCGGAGCGGATGCAGAGATTACGTGAATTGAATAAACAGAGTTTCGAACGGGGAAGAAGACAAGAGGAGCTCGCCAGGGCTGCAGGGGAGCCTGAGAAGCAGCAGATTGAAACTAAGGAAAGTACCAGAGATGAGATTATGCCTCCTCCACCACGGTATCTTAGTATTATTAAGGAGAAGACTTTCATGTCGGAGCCTGATTTAACTTCTCCTACGGCGGCTGAATCGTATAGACCTCCGTTTTCGCCATCTACGAGTGTTAGAGCCAGGACGCAACAGTCAGACTACGATGGGGGACGGACGGAAAACACACCCAATGATAGACCACCATTTTCACCCAATACATTAACAACAAGAACCTATACCCAAAGCAACAACTCTCCACCACGTCGTCAATTAAGTAATCCCAGAAACCAACTCTCATCACCCCCTTCAAACTCCAAACAAAACGACTCTCAAAACCAAACACCACCACGCCGTCAACTAAGTAACCCCAGAAATCAACTCTCATCTCCCCCATCCAACTCCAAACAAAATGATTCTCAAAACCAAACCCCACCACGTCGTCAACTAAGTAATCCCAGAAATCAACTCTCATCACCTCCCTCCTCCTCTAAAAACAACCTATCCTCCCCCACCTCCCAAAACCAAACCCCAATGAGACGCAACAACTCCCGAACTCAATTCTCATCACCCCCCTCCTCCTCCAAGAATATATCCTCCCCCTCCTCCTTCTACGTAGACGGCGACGCCTCCATTCGCTCCGCCATAAGCGACGTAAGTGGCACCATCAAATCAGCCTCATCCTCCTCAAGATCCAACAATGTAGCTCAGACGACTTTGGGTGTTATCCTTGGGAGGATTGAAGACGCTAAAGAGAATTTTAAGAGGGCATTGTTGGAAGATGATGTGAAGAAACAGGCGGAGTTGGCGGGTTTGATTACTAGGTTGGGAGAGGCGGCGGTTGCTATGAGGAAGTTGGAGGATTGTGAGTGATTGTAGATTATGTGGAGTGGTTAGTAACTATTAGGTTTTTGTGTTAAATATGCTTGGAAAACGTAAGGCTTGATTCAACTTGATTGCTACGTACAAGTTTAAGTGGCGAGTGATGATTTAATTGGTCATATTTGACTTTGACCCAAGCAGTTAGGAATCATTTCAGTTGTCTAATGTCATGTTAGAGTAACATAAAGTGTACCTGGGTAAGCCTCTGATTACTTTCTTTGCTTTTGGATAGCAAAAACACCGAAATTGGTACATGACTGGAATTCACCCTCCATCAAATGATCTTTGATGTCATAGTTAAACCACTCTGAATTGAGATAAATTGCATCATCAAACATAGCAATTCAATTTCAACCAATTGAACACTCACCAGCCAATCTCTCATATCGAAACCCAGCCTCTCTCAACCTATCAAAAAACTCTGCCCGTGTATCATTCATCGTAACACCAATCAAACTCACGGTACAATCATGAGAAAAATGCAACAATGATGAAATGAGAGGTTCATACAAGTAATCTCTGTAAGCTAAATCCGTCCCGAATATAAAATCATACTTCTTTTCCTCTGCTTCAAAGCAACCCCATTTATGTTCGGACACGGAAACATCCGCAGAACACTGATTGATTATGTGAGTGTTGGCATCTAATGTGTTTTGTATTAGACCTAAATGATCCGACATATCTGTAACGACCAATTTCTTCACGGCTTTGTTTGCAACAGCAGCCAATAGACAAACGGATAGAAATCCATTACCAGATCCCAATTCTATTGCAGAGATGCCTTCATTTTCATTATCACCAATTTGAAGCCGCTTTAATTTGGCCAAACGAATTAAACAATTAGTTATATCATCCGAATGACATTCAAAGTATTTTGCCATGGCCCATCCCGTGGACCAGAGGCCTCCTCCTATGCCCGTGTTCCAATCTTGGGAGAAGTGGATTGGGGTGTTGTTTATGGTTAATAGGGGTGCTTTGGTGGATTCGTCGTTGATGTCTACTGAAGTCATTATTTTATTAAATAAATAAATTTTGACCTACAATATAAACAGAACCGTCAGCCAATCACCAATTCAGCCACAGCATTCGTCTTTTCTATCAGACCATCCACCATCAACGGCGGGTCGCGAGAATTCTAGTTGTGGCAGGCTGTGGCCATCGCACCAGCTTGGTTTTGAAGGGCTCTTAAATTACGTTATTGCGCCTACGTTATCAGAAAAGAAAACTTTTGCCATTTCTACTTAATGCCTCGAATTGCCTACTCTTTTTGACTCAAACGCCTACTAAATTTAATAAAGGTGGCACCGTTGACATTTCGGCCCACGGCCCATTTTTATTTCCGCCTGTCGCATTGCCACAGATCCAACTCTTCCTAGCCTTCGTTTAACAGCAACACAGTCACACAACAATGCTAGCCCTAAAGAAAAAACGCGAAGCCGAAGCCAAAGCCGCAGCCGAAGCGGCATCCACCAATCCCTCCTCCGCTCCCTCTTCGGCGGGCGAGTCCACCTCTTCGGCCGCGGCAGGAGCGGGGGACAACAAGGTGTCTCTGTTGGGTATTGGGGGAAAGAAAAAGAGCGCCGATAAGAATGGTGGGGGTGGGAAGAAGAGGACTCCGGGGGAGATTCGAATTCAGAAGGGTGAGTTTTATGTTTTGTATGAATTTCTACTGTGTCTGTTGCTAAAATGACCATGACATGAGAGAGAAGCGCTTTCAACAATTTCATTCATTATTTCCATCGTTAAATTTATGCGTTCAATTATTTATTTGACTCACTGTAACTTCTCTATTAACTGCCCAAAATATTATCATCAGACATTGCCGAACTCGACGGCGGCAAAGTAGCCAACATCCAATTCCCCAACCCCAACGACCTAACCATCTTCGAAGTATCCATAACCCCCGACTCAGGCTACTGGAAATCCGCCACGTACAACTTCAAATTCGACATACCCGATCACTACCCCCACACTCCCCCAAAGGTCCACTGCGACACTAAAATATACCACCCCAACATCAACCTCGAAGGCAAAGTCTGCCTCAATATATTAAGGGAGGATTGGAAACCAGTGCTAGATATAAATGCTGTGATTTATGGGTTGATTTTTTTGTTTTATGAGCCCAATCCGGATGATCCGTTGAATCATGAGGCGGCGGAGTTGTTTCGGAAGGATATTCGGCAGTTTGAACGGTTGGTGCAGAGAACTTTGAGGGGTGGGGTTATGGATGGGGTGCATTTTCAAAAGTTGCTTTGAATAAAGGGAGTGATTATTTTGTGAATGTGATTATATGATGATGTGCAGTTAGTGAAATAATTGAGGCTATTCTTCTGGTTGATGTTCAGATTTGACATATTTGTGGTGTCTCTAAATTCAAATGATAAAAAATAGATAAGACCAATCACCATAATATTATGATGATAATAAAAAAACAATTCACTCTGGCGGTGGGCTAACCAAATCCCACAGTAACTCTACAGTTACACATTAGAGGCTTAACTCAATCACACACTCAACGAAAAACACTGGAAATGCTGGAAGTATGTTACACACTGACTTTGGTAGCTAGTGGAAGCCCATCTCACATCAAACTATCAAAGTACTTTCAGGACATTGAAGACCATTTTGATGCATTTTGATCAAATTATCTAGTTTGAATCAAAACAGTGACTTGCTCATTCATGCAGTAAATAGTGGGTAATATTCAGATATTTTGAATCCAACTTCAACATAGCCAACAAACAGATAGGGGGTTAGTTGTCAGATTGTTTCGGATCACTGAGCTCTGTCAGCTCATATTGCAAGTTGCCGTTGAAAAAGTGATCTGAAATACTGTGTGATTAAGATGTCCCAGCAAGGAATAATTGGATGACAAGATTATAACTAGTGTTTCATTCCAAATGAAATATTCCTAATTCCATTTGGAATAAATATTCCACATTCCAAGTGATCCCAGTCCCATTCAAACACACCCTGATTGGAACATTCCATTTGGAATATCTATACATAGCAGTACCTCTTCAGTACTTATAAGTACTGTAAGATCAAGTAAGATGTACATATCACACATACTGGCATAATTTTAATATGTCAACTTACAACAATCTCAAAAGACAATAGAGGCATGTTTTTCTTCGGACTATATTTAATTTCAATGATAAGTCAATATGATCATTCTACAATCTATTTGCTGCTGCCACCCAAACGTTTCATAGTGTGCCTCCACCAATTAAAACACTGACAAACCTACATCTGCTGCTTTGCAAGTTATTACTCACCATTCACCAAACCTCCAAAATATTCAATGCAACGGAATATAAAACCAATGCCAAAAAATAAACCAATAATCCTATTTCTCGTGGAAGTAAATAGCAAAAAATCGAAAGCATTTGGGTCTTTAGTTTGATAATTTTCTTATGATTGCATGTTTTGATAGACATATAATTTTGGTTACTAGCAATGTGAAACAACATTCTTACAATTTTATCTGTGTCGGTATCAAATCTCCATCTAGTTTTTGTTCGTTGGCAACGGAAATTGCTGGTTCTTCAAAAGTCATGAAAGTGAATGTTGCAAATAAAATAATGAATCATTTATTGGCAACCACTTCAACTTGCATATCTGCTGGAATAAAAGGATGCAAAGATAGCCCAGAGCATGATGATAATCAAAAATCAGATTTTGAAGACAATGACATACCATAACGAACCCATCAGTTTCAAAGCAAAGAAACCCACTTCCCAAGTAATATCCAGAATACTAATTTAGATAAGAAAATTACGGTGGGTTCTCTTTTTCTTAAGAAAAATCTTATTTGAATTCTCAAAAAGGTAGTTTCACGGTCAGACAATGGAAAAGACGAGCCAAATTATTCTTCACTTCCCATCTCATCATTGTCCCACCCCAATCGCAGTTGCCATCCTGATCTTCATTCTCCCTTCCTACATCCTTATCCGCATCTACTGTAGCATTCAAAACTCACTGTTTTAGTATAGCAGAAGTTATTTTCTTCTGTTGCCACCACTAAATCAGGGAAAACACAGTCTATTTGGTAAGTCCTTCTTTGTTGATTGATTTGATAAAATAAGATATACTAGTAATAAATCTAATATTAAACCCAAACACAACTAATGCTGGCTAGCTGAGTAGGAGCGGAAAGATTTTCTTGCACATTGGCAGACCATGTTGATGTGTATACGTCATGGTAAGGCAGTGAAAAGGGAGAGAGGCTAAAGTTCACAGCACCAATTCAGTGAGTTTGTTTGTTCAGTTGTTTGTATTCCAAACTAAATCTAAGAATAATTCAAAAATTCATAAGGATGAGTTGACAGAAATTTATTTGATATGGTCACTTGGCACCCTGGATGTAAGTTTGTAATCTTAATTTGTAATATTAGTATTAGTTGAAAAGACCTAAGTATGAATCGTTGACTCATTAAATGCAGGGGTTGAATGCCAGAAAACACATGGAGTGCGGGAGAGATGAGCAATACAACAAACAGTACCAGGTACAAGGGAGTGACATGAGAAAACATTTGATCCTATGTTAAAAACTAGGATTGGCACCACCTAGGCTTTGATTTTTGTGGGGAAATTTTCTCTCTCAAAACCTTGCTACCTCACTCAAAACCTCCTGATTTTGTTCCCCCAAAAAACAGCAGCTGTGATTTGAGTTGGAATCTTGTGATGTGTCACAAGAAACGTACTAATTGGCATTGTGTAGTTGAAGTTCAACAGTAAGATTTTTTTAATCATGCTATGGAAAAACAGGTTTGAGGTCTGAGGACCTCGTCACCTTGCCAACATAGTCTGGTATGACTCTAGTGTCAGTCCCTTCAATCCGCTAGCTTTTTACGCAAAGATTGGCCCACTAGGGACTCTCAAAATCATAGAAATTTTCCATACTCTACTAGCAAATTTGGTAGCCTATTTCTATGATGTTGAAAATGGAATGTGCACACTTGAGACCTCTTGGGTGCGTGACGTTGTCTCTATTGGGGTATTGCGAACTGAACTTATCGAACGCATTACCGATTTCCGGCCCCTTTTTTCAATCAATGTTTTTCAAATGTAAATAATTAATTAATTGATGAACCATATGGTGAAATTATTTATATGAAATAAGTCTACTAATATCGTCTAGTGCGCACAGCCAAAAAGTGCAGTCTGCGACCAGTTTTTTTACTTTGTATGCTTATATCTTTTCCCACAACAGTTTTGGGGCTTAACTCAGTCCCCAACTTTTGTAGCCCTTGACTTCAGCTTTTATTGGGTATTTGGATGAGCCTCTAGCTCCAATTTTTGGCGAAGTTATGCCATTTTGACTGCCGGGACATCGACGAAGTTGCAGACTTCACTTCTTCGTCGAAGTCGACCGCACCACTGATAACTCATTCCAGCGGTGCCACCACCACCTCCAACGCTACAATCCCCGAGCCAACGATATAACAAAGCAAACCATAATCGCTGAGGCTGTGATTCTGGTTGGTTGTCGCGTCCGGTGAGTCGTTCTGACGTTCGATGATGCGAAAAAATAACTATCTAATTGAAACTCTTACTTTTTCAGGGTGCAAATGGAACCAAGATGGCACCCTCCTTCCTCCACAGGCAGCCCCCGACTGGCCAGATACACAACAATCAATCGGCAGTAGTTGGTTTGGGTCGGGGGTGGCATTGGGAGCCTTAGAATGGATCGGGGCGGATGAGGGGGGATTCGTGGGGAATTAATTGAGTCTGTGACTATCACAACCATAGTCTGCAACTATGGGTCTTTGTGTGCAGACTAGACGATATTGTACTCCAATCAATGATGCCTACTATTAATGTTGCTAATGTATGGTTTCACATGGGTAAAATTCAAAATTCACATGGTTTCAAAAACATGTTATTGACATGTCAATTTGGGGCATCATATCTAACTTGATATTAAGTTATTTACAAATCACTTAATGGCATTATTACCTTATAACAGACATTGAACACATTCGTCAAGATTTATGCCCTTGTACGAGTCCAAGTACAAGGACAAGCTTGGCAATGTGCAAATCTAGCATTTCCTCCGCCCTGCAATTGCACATCTGTTGTATGAGTTTCTGCTGTTCATTGATAAACACAACAAAGAACACCAAAATATTTTGGTCCTGGAGACTGTTTGGCTCACATCATTTTGTTGGACTTGGCTTCTAACAACTTTGATAGGAATGACCGTTGTCGATCAGCAGCTATGGGAGAGGATGCATCATTGTATTTATTGTCACGGGACAAATCCAAGTGGGTACATTGATTATGTCGGGGATGATGACTATGAGGATGAAGTCATTGGTACTGACTTCGATATCAAGCAGATCGTCAATTTCTCTGGTGTCCCTTGGTAGATGGGACAGTTGACTTAAGCCAAATGCAAGGATAACTACCGCTGCTCAGGCCGAATTGAATGACCTTACACGGATATGTGACACAAAGTACACTACTCTTACTATCGTTATATCTTACATTGTCTATTGTATTTTTTGTGTGCTCCTAGTTTCCCTGACCTTCCCAGGGGATGTTTCAATGCTCTGTTTAAACATCCATCTCATCTATCTACCATCTCTGACATTGGCTCTGGGCGAGGTTGACATTTGGTCAATTCAGGATTGAAAGTAGAAAATTTAGACATGTTCAATGTTTTTGAGGGGTTTGCTCCGTCACCTTAATTCACTTGATAGACACCTGATCCTCCTCTAATGAAGTACATAAAAACCTAGATATTTCTATTGTTTGGAATCATGAAAAGAAATAAGCTTCTCCGGATGAGAACTACTGTGTCTCGCTCCATCGATCCTTCTACTGGTCTTGCTAAACAAATATGATCCAACTGACAGACCCACATACCCAGAAATCATCAATAATCCAGTAATTTCCAATTGTGAAATCAAGTACAGATTCACAAAAATTCCAGCTAATGGTAAGGCCGGTACAAATGGAGTCAAAAACAGTCCTTCTTCCGTTCGTATGACGCCTTTGCATTGAGTTGCCATTAAATATCCTAAAGCAACAGTAACTCCACAGCAGAGTAATGTCATGAAACAAATCCCTCCACCAGTGACTCCAAAGGACAACCAGCTCCGAAGTAAAAATCCAGACAGGAGTGATGTCACTACAAACCCCATCAATAAAGTCTTGAGAAGAGTTGGTTTCTCCGTAGGACTTTGCAATCTCACCAATATAACACTTGCATCCGTAATAGTAAATGCAATCAATATCCCAGAAGATATCAAATCATCCAAGTGAGCAAAGGGTATCAAGGTAGCCACCACCGTCATTAAAACACCGCTGATTTTCAATCCGTGAATTAAGTTGCCCATGTCATCTGTTTTGGCAAATATTGCAGGTAATATTTTATCTTTTGCCATGGCATATTGCAGTCGTGGTTGGGCCATGATTGTAACTAATACTACAAATGGTAGAGCTACCAATTCTCCAATCTTTTGAAAAGGAAAGAGTTGATACAAAACAAACATGGTTTCATGAGAAATGTGAGTTTAAGGCTCATGATGAATGACTTCAAGAAAGTTTCACCACATGAAAACCTGATACATATAAAGTATGTAACTCACAGCAGCAACCTGAGCAGCCCAATCCAAACCCCTATACCGAAACCCATTAGGAAACCCACTAGTCTCACTAATATCCATATAAGGCACCATCCCCACCAACCCAATCGAAGCCAAAATATACAAACTAGTAACAACAATCAACGTCAATATAATAGCCCTTGGCATATTCCGCGACGGATCCACCGCCTCACCGGCAATACAGCAAATCTCATCGAAACCAATGTAGCCGAAGAAGGAACTGGTGGCTCCACGTATTATACCCGAGATGCCGAATTGTGGTGGGATTAGTGGGGTTAGGTTTTGGGGGGTTAAGAGGAGGAGTGCTGTGCCTGCCATGAAGAGGAGGAGGGTGACGTTTAGTGTGGTGAATAGGTTGGTTATGAATTTGGATTCCTTGACTCCGTTTAGTAAGAGTAGAACTGCTGTGGCGGAGACGAGGAAGGCGCATGGATTGATACCCATTCCGGGATCTAATATCCATAGAATAAAAGTGTAATCGTCACTGTCATTGTTTTCATGTGTGGATCGTACGTATTCTACGACCTTGTCACCCCATGATCTTGCAACGGCGCTGGCTGATCCTACGTATTCTAATGTTAGACAAGCTCCGGCTATAACGGCTACGGTTTCGCCCATTGTGCTTTTGGCGTAGACGTATGTGGATCCTGCTGAGGGGAATCGTCCGCCTTGTTCGGCGTAGCATAAGCCAGACTACAAATGAACAACATGAACATGAATGTAGAATTGGAAGCAAATACATTAGATGCAGAGACAAACACGACACACAACATATAAAACATATCAATCGACAAACTCACCAAACAAGCAGCAAACCCAGCCAAGCCCCAGCTAACAAACGTCCCCGGTCCCGCCATCGAATGAGCAATAAGTCCCGTAACAACATAAATCCCACTTCCCACCGTCGCCCCCACTCCAACACAGACCAAATCAAACAACGTCAAGTGACGGTGTAGTTCATCGTCTTCGCAGGTGGAGTGGACGTTTATGAATTCGTGAAAGGTGTTGAGGGAGTCGTTTCGGGCGTGTTGTTGGGAGAGGGGGGTTAGTTCGTTGGGGTGGCAGGTTGGTATTGATTTCGTTGTGTTGTTTGGTGACATGGTTCTGATTTCTGATGTTAATGGATGGTGTGAAATGTAATCAAGCTAACTGCCTTGTTTACTGGCTGTGGCGTCTCCACGTTAGTATTTTCATTTATCTGATCAAACGTGCCAAAAGTTCACTGTTGGCTGTTGGTGCCGATTATTGATGCAACTGCATCATTGCGCGCATCTAATCTCCTCTCCTTGTTTTGACATCATTGGCCCGTCATCGTCGATCGGGGCAGGCGAGGTTTATGATGTGTGCGTACAAGTGGGGTAAACCTTTTCGTCGAAAAATCATTTCAAATATTAATGTGTATGATAGTAAATAAAAAATCATTACTGATAGTAAAGAAAGGTATAGGTACATTAAGGCAACATGACACTTTGATGGGCCGATGTCAGCTTCAAGTTCAAAGAAAACTTCAACTCTAAGCCTGTCTTCTTCCTTATCATTGCCTAGTTCTGAATTAGATCAAATTAGATTGATTATCTTGGATTATCTACATATTTTTCATTGAGAAAAAGTATCGTACTCCGTACTCCCTATAGATTTGACTGCAAGTAAGAGAATGACTTAAAGTAGTGGGTTTGAAAAACACATTGACAACTGAAAATCACAAGACAAGACTCTTAGATAAGAATAACAACCAAGACAATGACACAAAGTGAATTTCGATTGGAGATATTCAATAGACAATTAGGAAATGAGTTGTTTCCAACATAATGCCGCCTGACTGTAATTAGTGGGTGTGAAAATAATATTGGAAGACTGAAAATCACTACGACAAAAAACCTTGTAGATAAAAGTATTCACTAAGGCTATGTGACTATGACGAACAAGACCTAAATAAGGAAACAATCAACATAACTCAATTAGACAAAGATATGAAGAACAAACATATAATTCCCAATCAATCTCATCCACTAGGTCAGTAACAAAGCTAATGAACACTAGACCACAATGTAAATAGAAAATAGATGTACCTCAAATACTCTGGTGAAGGTGTGATAGTTTGGTGACTCCACCAATGATCATTAGTAAGCCATCTTCCATTAGCTCGATCATATTTTCAGTGAGATTGAACAGAGAGAAAAATCTATTTTGTATCAGTTAATCGGTTAAAAAGTAGCAAGGAATGAAAACAATAATAATATTTGCACCCACATTTTTCACTTTGGCATATTCATCATGGGGTCTTTTTTACTTAACCAGCCAACGTCTGCCGACGTTCAAATGACTGGGTGATTCCCGTGATCTTT
>JALLAY010000098.1:0-26973 GCA_036939635.1 Cyclotella baltica | reverse complement strand
GTCGATGTAGATTTTCGGAAATGGGGTCTCATGACCTCCTGACCTCGCCAAGAGACAGTTTGAACCAAAAATAGTGTCAGTCCCTTGAGACCACTCTCTCTTTGTAGCCCAGGCTGCGACCCTGAATGTAAAGATATCCAACGGAGACCCCAGTGATTTGGTTAAACAGTGTCTAGGTAGTTATATATAATTACCTAATTTTCTAAGTTGTTTGGTTGATCTTCAGTCAAAGCACAAGATCAATTGTCCAAATGACAAAAATAGTTCCAAAGGAGACTTTGTTCATCCGGCCAAAGCCTAAGATAGAAAGGAACTACTTGTGTCCAAAATAAATAGAAACCATCCCGATAGTTCCAAAGGAGATTTTGTTCATCCAGTGCAAGCCTGAGATAGAAAGGAACTCCTCCTGTCTAAAATAAATAGAAACTATCTTTGTTGTTGTATTGTTCCACATAAAACATCCTACTAAATCAAATGAAATGGCATGACAAACACGATTCAAATCCACCAATATGTTTCATCTGTACAAATTATTCCTACATTTCCAAGGTACCAGGTTTTACTCAGTTGGGTGCAAGAGAAGGTGGGTCAAACTTCAAAATGTCCTCATAAATAGTCGTTATCAATATCCAATTAGTTACTGGTAGACTGAGGCTGACCTAATGTAATCAAATAGAAAGTGAGCAATGCAAGAGACGGACATAAAAATTTTCCAATTGGATTGTGGGGCTCTGCAACCTCGTCTCCTCAAGCTGAATTTTTGAGCTCCACTTTTCCCCTTCTCTAAACCTCAATACCTCGCCTGTAATCTCATGATTTTGTTCCCGCCAAAAATATTTTCCGCAATTTGAGAGGGAATCTAGTGACGTTACACAAGAAACTTGCTAATTGACACCATGTGGTTTCAAGATTGATGATGTTAAACATCAGTGATGTCATCGCAAAAGAATTTGACTTCATATGACATCATTTCTTCTTCAGTAAGATGTTCTTTATGTCCCAATAAAAAATCAGGTTTGGGGTCTGATGACCTTGCTACCTTTCTAACATTGACATGAGGTCTGGTGTGGATCTAATGAGCAAGGATCAATGACTGTTCCTTGGGCTATGGAATCAAATTGTTTGTGTACTGAACATCTAGACCCCCCCCCCCGAATTGAATCATTTCACATCAAAAATGATATCATCATTGAACCAGTTGTGATCAATTGTTTATGTCTGCTGCTATTTTAGTTAGATTTCCCAGCGAATTCATCAGTAGACATGGCTATCTCCCCTGAAAATTCCTCAGTTTCATCTTTCATCTCCTGTTGTTGCTTTGGTATCACGTTCTCTTTCCAACAGCCTTTTTTAATCATTACAGATGTAAGCCAAAGCTGTTGGGTGGTTCTTAAAGGGAAATAGGATGCATGAGTAGGTCTGGCTTTTTGAGCTGGGGCAGGTGCTGGTGGGTTAGGTGGTGGAGCTGGTGCTGCAGCAGCAGGAGGTGGTGGTGGTGGTGTATCATCTTTCTTCTTTGGCTCCGCCGATGTAGCCAGGCGAGCCCTAACTTGTCCTCTCCTCTTTTATGTCGCGCAAGTGGTCTTGTGTTACCTCGGCCACCATCATTGCCACCGCCTCAGCCGCATTGGTTATCTCGAGGTGGGTGCATTTCATTGAATTTTGCTGTCAGTTCTTTGGCAGTGTCTTTGTCGTCGATTAACACTTTTCCGTATTTGGCTAATACAGGGCAGCCAGCGTCACATGGAATGGCCTGCCCGAAAAACAGATAGGGCATTGGCGCTTGGCATTGAGAAGATCGCCAAGTGCTCGCCACGGAATGCCTTTGGCTGGTGGATAGGTGACTTGCATCGTCGGTGGTGGGTTGTCTGGAGGGTTAGATGGTTGACTTTTGCCACAAATGGCTAGTGGTGGTGTAGGGTTGACTTCTACTTCGAGGAAATTCATCCTGGTGTCTTCGAGATCGATCAGCTCCCCCAACTTGTCGAGAGAGCAAGCTACGACTGTAGCATCACCTTTCTGCAAAGTGTCCACAATGCCTTTGTAACGGTCCTCTTTGGCCATGGCTTTGATCACTTGCATGGAGACGAGTTGGTCAATACTTTTGTTATGGAGGACATAAGCAAGACCTCGAGCTTCGGAGAGGATTTGGGGACCGGATGAGTCACCCATATCCATATTAGAGAACTTGTTTAAAGATTGTAGCTTGTTCATATCACTACTGGGGTTGATACGTTGAAGCAGGCAAATCAGCATTTGAAATCCACCCTGGTTGTGTGGATCATTTAGAAAGAGAGATCGATCAGCTTCTGGAATTTGCCAAAGGATCTCGGTATGGAGATGAAGGCTTTGGTCAGCGTTGTTGGGACCTGCAACGGCCCAGTTGGTCACGGAAGCGAAGTATTTGTGCTTTTTAAAGATGGCAACTTGCTCCAGGAAGTATTCGGTGTCGGTCTTCTTGCCTGTCCATTTGGGAAAAGTGGGAGGTTTCACCTGTTCTTGTTGCAAGGTGAGTAGTTGCTGTTGAAATTGCTGTTGTTGTAGCTGAAGCTGTGTTTGGAGTTGGCTTTGGAAGGTATTTTGCTGTTGTTGAATCTGTTGTTGTTGTTGAAGGAGAGCTAGGATGGCTTTTTGAGTAAGATCGGCGGTAGGCGGCTGTTGTTGTTGTTGTTGTTGTTGTTGTTGTTGTTGTTGTTGTTGTTGTTGTTGTTGCTGTTTGGTTTGATCTTCAGGAGATGGATCTTGTTGGTTTTGGTTTCTTTGTCCAAGGGGCGGAGATTGAAACATGGGAGGTTCAGTAAATCGAGTTCGACGTTCTGGGGTCTCGGGATGATTGGATACTGGCGTTGCATTTGCGACCACAGGTAGAATGTCTTTGGCGTTGAGACGAACTGTTCGTTGGAAGCGCTCGAAGTTGGCTTTTGACGAATAAGGAGTAAAGTAGAACGTGTCGTAGCCGGCCTCAATGTAGTGAAGGCAGGCACTGTTCCATACGGATTTGTCGGTCATCCAGTCATGGTACGGTGGCTTAACGTTGGAGGAATCCGAAATGAAGAAGCCGCCGTGGGGTGTAGCATCTTTCATACCGAACGGAAGATCAGATGGAATGGTGGGGTGATGGGTAAAAGGCGGGGCCTGCCGGCCCGGCGATGGCGCCATGGTCGGCAGAGAGAGTATGGACTGTTGGTAGTGTGGAGTAGTCCGTCGTAGTGTGACTATAGATCTGTAGTACACAGCCGTCCGTTCAACGGACGCAAGACAGACAGGAGTGATGTGTTCAAAGTTGAAGTTCGACTTGAACTTTGTTGCTGACACATTGTCATGACTCTCAACACTTCACCCAGAAGACGACGTCAAATGTATCTCTAATGACGTCCCTTGTGTCTTAAATTCGTCAGATATGAATGACAGCGTCAATCGGAACGTTTACATGATACGTCACTAGATTCCGTTGAAAATTGCGGCAGCTGGTGTGTTTTGCCGACAGAAAATCACGAGGTTTTGATTGAGGTGGCGAAGTTGTGGGCTCATAAATTGAGATGACCTTTGGATAAACACTTTGGAATGTGTTCTTTGTGTTTCATGAGACTTCATTGTACTTCGGCATCTCACTTAGAAACAGCACAGCAATAATGCGATTGCACAGAAAAAGTCCTACCGAGAGATGTGTGAATGAACATCGACAGAGCCTTGCAGAGCCGAGAAGAAACGAGCTTGTCACTCTAGTGGGTCCCAGCATTCTCAGCTTCAACTTCCCATCCTCATCCTCATCCGTGAATAATGTTGTTGTAGCTTGGGCAGTCTCCCGTTCTCATTCGTCATTTGCCAATTAAAATCCACACATCCAACCACATCAACCAAAACCACACAACCAACCAAAGAACAAAATACTAGTTCAGCTTGGCGAATGAACAAAATAATATGTTACCTCCGCTCATCAGCTGCATTGCCAAATCTAAGCCAATGATCTCCAGTACAAACGAAAAGATGGACTCAAGGGAATGCATAAAAAACTTGAACTTGCAAGATGCAGGAGGTGTGGCGACAAAGGACAACAAACCAGGGGGTGTTTTCTTTGCATTTGTGCAAATCCGAGAATACGAAATGGTTCTGGGTGACAATCCTTCTGTCTCTTCTGGTCCCCCAATTTCGTTAGGCTGGGAAGTGGAAAGTGATGGGATTTATTCAGTTGATACTTATGAAAGCCTTCGGAATCGTCGAGCAAGGCATGAATTGATTATTCCTCAGTCAGTAAGGGTAAGATCATCATTTGCCTATCTATTTTCATTGATAAGACATACCACATAATGGATTTACTCTCTATATTATCAAGATCGAATGGCTCATTGATACTGGCTACTCTCTGTATGCCATCCGCGAAGCATCACAGGCAGTGGTCGAGCATCGCTGCAAACAAGTAGCAAGTATTACGAAAATGCAATTACGCGATAAGGCTGACGACTTTGCAGAGAATCTTAAAAGAGCAATGAATTGGACCAAGGGAAAGTTGGATTCCGTCAGCAGTGCAGCTCCGAGAACTCCTCCACCTGAATCTTCAAGGAAGAAGCTTCTTGTGAGGAGAGAATCAAGTGCTTTTTTGTAAAGCACAATCTCATAATCAAAAATGAATTGCATTACGATACTAAATACTCGATGATGTGCTTTTTAAGCATTATCGTAGCTCCTTTAAACTTACTAACATGAGATTCTTCCAACGTTAATGTACACCTCAATCAAAACAACAAAAACTTCAATGATCTGTCTATTATCACTTGACATTCAATTCCTTCAGAAAGTCTTTCTCGGAAATGTCAAGTAAAGTCGCAGCCTTCGCGTGCAAAGCTTGCTGCTTTAGTACGTCACAAAGCTTCATCTGCTTCTTGACGACAACCAAAAGTTGATCTCGTTGACGCTGCAGCTGCTTTACAGCCAATTCATTCCCTTCTACATTCACCTGCTGCTGCTTCAGCTCACGTAATTCCTTTTCATACTCTGCACACTGTTCTACAGCTCGCTGTAATTTTGTTTCCCTTTGTTTCGCTGACGAAATTTCCCTCGCGAGATCAGCCCTCATCTTTTCGAGTTCTTCCATCTCTTCGCCTCTGCGATCAATTTCAAGTGCACGTTGCTCTCGCAATGCTGCATTTTGGCGCTGCTGCTGTTTACGCAGCTGAAGAGTTTGTTTCATTTGATTCTCGAGCTGCTGCTGGGTTCGTTTCAACTCGTTTTTTAATTTGTCGCTTTCATTTTTTGCCCTGTCTAATTGTCGAAGGAGAGTCTCATTCTTTGCCTTTTCTCTATCAAGTGCTGTGATCTTTCTGGTGGCATCGTCAAGTGATGAAGTTGCGGTGCTCTCACAAGCTGGGTTTGGATCGTCATTTTCTCGCGTCATGGTGGACGTCAATTGACGGTGCGACGGATCGGTGTGGTTGTGGGTTGTGGTGCTTTTCTGGAATTCAAAATGTTGATTTCCCGCCAAAACCAATTGAAATTCCTGAAAATTTCAGCCGCACTGGACACGCCAATACCATAGTTGAAAGATCCTTCATTCGATCGAAACCATAGATCGAAGCGTCTCTTCCCCTTGGTGCACAGTCCAGTCGGTGTAGGTGCAACAGTTGGCATTTCATCATCATGTCGGAAATTCGACTCGAGCCGTCATCTCTGGCGGCGTTTGAGCCCAGGAAAAGAGTGGTGCAGTGTTCCGATGGACCTATGAATGCGCTGATGTGGGCTTTCACATCATGTGTCAGTGGACCGTCTCGGATGATCTTTCGCGGAGAACACGGAGAAGGCGCAGGCAACGAGTCATTACGGGCCAATGCAACGCTAGCTATGCAATGGAATTACAGCCTGTTCCATTTGGCTCATCATTACTGCGAAAACAACCGTCGGAAATTCTGCTTGACAGACGAAGAGAAAACAGTTGGGATCTTGATTGAAGTTATTTCATTAAAAGCAGCACCTGATGAAATGGACGGAAGTGTCTCAGGAGAGTTGCCACGATCGGATTTTGTAGATCCACAGGACAAGGAAATGCTTGGATCAATTCCCCTTCTTTTTGTCCGCTATCATTATGAGACAAGGAGCAAGAAGGGAGTATCAAAATTAGCTTCTGCATTTATCCAGAGTGCCCTTGGCGCCGGAGGTGGCATTGTTACTATTGTTGCGGCCTCGAGCAAAGAGGTGGACTTTGCTCTAAAAGAACTTCAACACGGACAATCCATGAGAGGCAAAGCAACCAAGGCAGGAAGATTCATTGACAGTGTCATTTTTCCGAAGAAAATTACGAAAACGAAGTCAATCATGAGGAAGTCATACATTTGCGCATGCTGTGGTGAAACGGTACATGGACGTCTTAAACAATGCTCTAGATGCAAGGTGACATATTACTGTGGCAGAGAGTGCCAGGTGAGATTATTTCTTGCAGTTTTATCAAATTCTGTATGTTTACGCCAATGGATTTGCTCCTCTATTAGGTTGAGCATTGGAAGACGGGTGGCCATAAGGATGTTTGTCGCCAAGTTTTAAAAGTAGGCGACAATGGAGACACAGGGACCCGCAAGAGCATCATATTTGATATTGAAGAAGCAAAACCTCCATCAGGATTTACATTAGGAATCAATTATAGGTCTGGAACCCTCACAGCAAATGGGTTGGATCCCGAGACACAATCAGGAGTCAGTAAGACAGGCGGACTAAAGGTATCAAAGTCACCAACACCAAGGAATCACTACGGTGACAAAGAGTTTATTGTCAAGATACAACCCCCAGCAGGTCCACTGGGGATGTCAGCAATGCCTTGGATGTGTTATGATGGCCCGAAGCGTTCCTTTGAAGCGTACATTCCAAATGGCACTACTGGCTTACCTGAAGTGTATGCTTTACTAGAGAAGGATGGGGTGAAGGGCCACAATCCAGAATTAGGGCTGAGTGGATACAAGGGATACTTTCATGCCAAATGGGAAGGGAGATTTGTGCGTGTGTTTTATGATCGGCTGGTCTCTCCTCAATCTTGGTAGGGTATGTGAAAGTATTATGTGTCCTAATCAAATCTTAACGGGTTTTTGGTTTTGCCACAGTTGCTGTGGTGCATTTACTTAATAGTGAAATATTATTAGAATATGTGAGTGAATTTGACGATCTATCACCTCTAGATCAGTACTCTGATGAGCCTCAAACTTCAGACAAGGTTAAGATAAGTCAGGGTTTTTGATCAAAACTCCAAAGCTACAAGCTTCGCTTTTCTTACTTATCCGCTTCCACACCTCTTAATATCTCAACGCTCATACCAGCTGCTTCCATTTCAGCCAACAGCCCTAAGCCAATGAAGTATCTGCAGTTGCTCAGGGTCAATTATGGTTGGTTGTTGATTCTAGTGAGTTCTTCTAATGAGAGTTGGATATTGTTTTGACCCTTCTGTTCAGTGCAGGGTTAATTTGGATTATGTAAATTGTAGATTGTTTATGTTTTTTCATTTAGAATCAAGAGAATTAATGTTATCCACTGTTGTTATACATATGACCATGAGTCTAGAGAGGACAGAAATTGAATGAGGTATCTGTTTATGTTGGTGAACAATAGAAATCGGATGACGTGGTTGAACTGATTCTGCATACATGTGGTTATGGTTCAGGAGAGGACAGACTTGGTATTGATGATATTGCTTTATGGTGGCATCTGAAGTATCATGGATTCCTATTAACAATGAACATGGGATTATGTGATTGGGCTGATGGAGACATTCCAATGATCATGAGACCTCAATGCACCAAGATCAGATGAAGATGCTGGTGGTCTGTCTGTCTCCATGAAGATTATCCATATTTTCTCACTTATTTTAGTAAGCATCAAAGGAATGATCACAGAGATAAGTTTCTGCCTTGCTTTGCCTAATTATGTTGGGTTGTCTAGTTAGATGATTTGTGTGGACAAATGCATCATAGATCAACAATAATCTAATTTTTACCATTGTGTTCTATTGATTTTTATCCTGTGGTTGATCTACTTAGCTGGGCCCTTCTCAAGCTAGATTGGGCTTATTGCTTGCCTTATTGGTTGTCATGGAGATGATATTTTCAACAGCTACACAATGACAACAATGACTATGCTCCTTTCTTGTATCACCCATCAAAACCATCAAACACAACAAAAGTCTCAGGGAGGATATGCCACGTATCCCCGGCTGGCTCTTTCATAATGCTACTGGCCTAGACTAAAATCAATTAGCAATCAATATTATCTAATTTGCTTAAACATTTTCTTGTTTTACAATTTTAAAGTATCAGAGTGGACTTGGATGAAAGCAATTTGTGCAGTTAGGACAAAAACTCACCAGTTAGCTTAGAATATGTTCTAGTATTCAATCAAGTGACTACCATGATTCATTCACTTTTTTTCTCCATGGGCTGATCATCAAATAGAGCCCATCCAGTCTCCAGAAACGAGATGAACAAGCCACATGTTTTCTTGAAAGAAAATTACGCTTACATGAGACCTAAATCACCGTGATGCACTTGTCTTTGTGTGCGGCCCATATTTATAAGAAGAGATCACCCATGTAACACAAAGACAACCCATGGTCATCACTCTCGATCATCACCCTATTCTTTATTGTCTGATCTGACCCCCTCATCTTTGTCTTTGATGGAACATCATTTTTAACACAATTGATTGAATTTTTGCTTTGAAATATTCTTATCTACTGTGGTTCACTAGCTAATCTACTCTCAAAGTAAGTTTCTCTGTGACATTTCTCATTTTGTTCACACGTGAGCTCCGCTCTGGTCATGCTTCAATTACACAATAATTTATGTATCATGCATGCAACATGCACTTACTATAACAGAAATGATTGAGGTTGGAAAGACCATCATTATTAGCATTGAAGAAAACAATGAATGTTGTGTTGTTGGGGGGGTTGTTATGATTACTCTGTTTACTTCTACGATACATGCAGACACAAAAGACAGAATATATGTTGAAACGACTAATACCAACTTTTCCATCCCTTTCAGGGTGCTATAATCACACATTCACTCTTGCTCCGGCCAAAAGAAAATCACATAACACAAAATTACTGCTGAAAAAATGGAAGAGCAAATTAGCGAGTGAACCACGGCAATACCTCACATCCTTTTGATATTAACATCAGAAGACATGCATCTCTCCCAGGCAGATAAAGTAATTGATTTAATTGATTTGCTTAATTACTTTTGCAATGTTCGGCAATCCGTAGGCCTCAAAATTCATCCAGATACAAGTTACTGCTATTGATTCAAAAATTCTTTTCATATTCAATGCCTTTTCATTTGTGATTGGCATCTCATTATTGGCTAACCTCAACAGGATTTAGGCACCCTCAATATGAGATAAGCCCATTGCCTTTTCTCACATTTCACATTTACAACAATGAAAACAACATTTACATAGAAGCGGATGAAGCAGGCAGCAACAAAAGAAGCCATTATGTTTGACTATAAGACCCAAATCTTTAACCAACTCCACACCAAGTCTGACTGCATCTAGATTCATGAATATTAACAATCTGTCCTACCTTTCTTCCATTTGCATGATGTTTTAATATATTAATTTTAAATGTAGCATTATAGCTAGAGCTTCATTTCATAGCCCAAATATCAAATTCATAGTCTCAACATCAAGAGACAGTCTGCATCTTCTGCATTCACTTAGGTACATCGACCAACCACAACCTAAGCAGCTTTTCTCCCATTACCATTCTCATCAAGCTCCGTAGCATCAAAATTCCTTCCCATTTCACTCTTTGGAGGTTCTATAGGATGATGCCCACTTGTGGTCACCGGCATGGCATCTGCTGCACTTGTGCTGTCAATCATATCCTGCGTACCCATGACAACCATACTTTGTCTTCCTGGTCCGACTTGGCTGTTTTTGTTGCCCATTTCTAGACTTCTTCTGTAGCATGCCCAAATAGCCTTTGTTGCAAGATTTATTCAAGTGAGACATGTGTTAGTTTCAGAACATGCAGCACCGAGACCCAAACGAGGACACATGATATTAAACTCACATCCTTCATAACAGTCCTAAACCGTCCATTCTCCAACTCATAAATAGCACTCGCCGTAGTCCCCGCAGGACTCGTTACACTATTCCTCAAAACTGCCGGATGCTCCCCAGTCTCCATTGCAAATTTTGTCGAACCCAAAAGTGTGTGATGTGTTAATATTGTGGCCGTTTCACGTGAGAATCCCATGTGTACACCGGCATCAATCATGGCTTCCATTAGGAGAAAGACGTAGGCGGGACCGGAGCCGGAGATGGAGGTTGACATGTCGATGAAGGATTCGTCGTCTACGAATACCTGATGGTTGGCGGGTCATTTTGTCAGTTGTAAGTTTGGCAATTTGAATTCATGTGACATCAAATATTGCAGACAATCAGTCATAAAGTTAGAATAACTTACAGTTTTTCCAAATGAGTCAAGTACAGTCTTTATCTTCTTTCTGTCATTGGAGTCAATGTTATCTGTGCATCCCCACACTGTGACACCTGCTCCGACTGCAAATGAAATACAAACAAACAGAGTTAAGTCAATGTATTGACAGAAAACAAACCAATGCCATTATATCAAACAGAAACACCTCAATGCATCTCAAATAGATGACATTTCAGCAACAACGCAAATCTCAAACTCACTCTGAGCAGGAGTATTAGGCATACTCCTCGCAACCCTCTCAATCCCACTCCCCAAAACAAACCCCTCAATAGGCTTCCCAGCCGCAACGCTCAAAATCACCGCATCATCCCGTACCACCCCCATACCCTTGGCCTTGGCAATCTCACCATGAACCTTATCCACATTCTGAGGCTTGACCGCATACACTATCAACTGTGCATCGGTCACAGCCTCTGGAATGGAGGTGGCTGTGTCAATTTCCGGATAGAGGGATTGTACGTTGGACAATGCTGTTAGGCTTACGTCATAAGCGGTTATGGAGGAGGGTTGTTGGAGGTTTCGGTTTATGAGGGGGGACATCATGGCTTGGGCCATTTTACCGGTGCCGAGAAAGGTTATTTTGGAGAAGATGTTGGAGGGGGTGGGGGTTGTGGAGAAGTGGTTTGTGGTTGAGAGGAGGGGGGTTAGGCGACGGGTTGTTTGGGTGAATAGTTTAGAGGAGAACATGTTTGGATTTGATTGTTTGACGATTGATACTTATGATTGATTTGTGGGAGGTGGAGAGGTTTCAATTAATGAATTGAATTGTGATTGATTTGATATGCAAAGGAAATCGATTGGATTGGTTTGAGAGGAGAATCGGGTCGTGTCAGCTAAGAATTCTAACAAACGTGTTTGTTCCTTCCAACGCAAGTGCAGAAATTAAAGTGCTAGCAGACGGATCGGTTGTTTGGAACAATGTTATGTCAAGAGCCGCGGCGACTTGGTATGATAATGGCAGCAATGGTTCCACAAGGGTGTGAGACGTGAGATCATTGTCGCGTTGGTTGAGAGGAAGGTTGATGGCCGACAGACACGGTAGCCTTGGCGCCATTTTTTAATGGAGCATGTCTGTAAGGAGTTTGGAATTCATGTCCCGTAAAATCTATCCAAGACTTTAGTTTTAAGCAATTCCTATGCACATGTCGAGCTTGAGGTATCTTTCATGTCCGTCCGTCAGCTGTTTACATGACGTCTCAAGGGGAACGTGCAATTCTCAGAACTTTGTGCGGTATCTTTTAAAGATTGTACGATTCTCGAGAAATAAAGGGTACTTATAGGCCCTTTCTGTCCCGTCTACGGGGTTCCAAAAGATCGCGATCTTTCACATCAAAAATCCCACAATGATGATCCGACACACAATCCAAACGGCATCCCGACGCCTCCACCCCATCAAACCAATGAAACTCGCACCCCTCCTCGTCCCACTTCTTCAAGTCAACGCCTTCTCACCCGTTATTAACAAACCCAGTGCAGCTCGTTCGTTCACTTCATCGCCGTTGTTAGCCATGCCGATTTGTATTGTGGTAGAAGCCGAAATTAAAGAGGATCGTATGGAGGAATTTTTGGATATGATTGAGAAGAACGCTGTGGGGAGTCGGGCTGAGCCGGGGTGTATTCGATTTGGTAAGTTGAATGTATTGAGGCTGATTTTCGTGATGGTGGTGGATTTTGTGTGCTTTGAGCTGGTCGAGTGCGAGTCGCATTTGTCACGATTCGTCTGCTGAAATGTGAGCGATGTCAAGTAGATTATGCTGAAGACACAACACATCGTCTTTCAATCTTATTGATTCGTTGATTTTATTAAATGTTGGTACTCGCTGCTCCAGACTCACTAATGTTCTTTACCAAAATAAAAATACACGACACAACAAAATAGACGTACTCCAATCAGAAGACGCACCCAACAAATTCTTCTTCTACGAAGTATACCAAGATGCTGATGCTATTGCTCATCACAAGACACAGCCTCATTATTTGGCATGGGGTGAATTCAAAGACAGTGGGGGTACACTTTCGAGTGTTAGTAAGAAGGCCAGTGGAAAGTTTATGACTTGAGTTTGATCTATACTTGGATAAAATCAAATTGAGTTGTGAAGAGAGGAGTTAAGGTTTGTTTGAATGCTAATGAATGGGAAACAATTGACAATTATTGGGGTTATAGATTTGAAGGGATCCTAGTGAAAGGAATAAATCAATCTGATAACAATATGTTTGTTATTCATAACATGTATCATATCTATTCCAAACACGCTGCAAACTGTTAGGGTCAGTTGGATCTTGGGTCTGCAATAAAGACTGATCAGTGATGGGATCAATGACTGCTGATTACAAACAATGCATGTCGCCCTTATTTCCATTTTCTCTCCAACTCAGCTAGTTCATTCTTGAGAGTCGCGCTGCGTAATTGGCTCTGTCCCGCAACACGAACTTGTCCACCTTTATTCCCAATTTACCTCTTGATAGTTTGATTGTATAGAACGTACCTAGAAGAGACCAAATGCTCTCAGCTCTAGCCTTGTTGATACACAGCCATTTATCTTTGCAAGTGCAGTCTTTGCTGATTCCAGTACACTTGCCTGATATGTCACTTGGTCGGTATACAATATAATGAGCACCCATTGCTCTGGATTAGTGTTCTGGAGGTGCCTCCACCGATGAAGATTTACAGGTCTACCCAGTTCAACAGTAAGAACTTGATTCTTGCCGATTTGCCTTGAAAGGTGATCCTCGAGCTTTGCAAGGACTTCACTTTGCTCTCATTGCCTCTCTGAAATCACTCCTATTTGTTGCTTTTCATGTAAAAGCTCCTGTGTCATTTCGCTGGCTTTCTCTAATTCTTCTTTGAGACATGCAAACCAGTGGTCACCGAGTACCAGTGCAGATTGCAATGGCTTCATATTGTGCGGTGATCAATCTCCATTTGTGTAGCCACTAATTATGATCCCTGTGTAGAGTAGATAGTATCAGAAAAGGTTAGCAGCAATCATTATCTTACTGACCCATGACAGCTAACTTGGTAGACTCACAATAACATCCTTTGCTGATGTTGCTCATACTGCTTGCGCAAATCATCCTTTTTCTTGTCTTCCTTATCAATCTCCCGAAAAAGGTTGTCAATGACCTGCGTAAGCCATATCTTCTTAATGTTCAACTCAGTACCTTGATCAATGTATGATTTGATCTAATTTTCTTTTAATAACCTTTCGTTCTTCATGAATATGATTGAGATGGATCTGATCGTTGAATATCAATGCATCTTTTCAATCAACAGCCATTTCTCTGGATTATCGCTTTGACTGTGTCTCCATTGATGAAGATTTACAGGAGAACTTGATTCTTGTCAATTTGCTTTAGTGGTCAGTCTCAATCTCAAGCTTGGCAAAGGACTCTGCTTACTCTCATTGTCTCTCCAAATTCACTCCTATTTGTTGTTATCATATAGAAGCCCCTGTGTCCTTTCATCATTTTTGATTCTTCTTTGACAAATGTAAATAGGTGGCCACCGCTCACCAATGCAGATTGCTATACAATCCAACACATAAGGTAATTTTTGCATATATCTACCTAGACACTGTTTAACCATCAAACTTGGGTCTTCGTATGCCAAAAGTCAGAGCATTCAGCGTTATAGCCTGGATTGTACCAGAGATAGTAGACTCTCTTCTACCATGATTCTCCCCGGGAATTAAAGGCTATCAAAAGCCTTTATATCCTGTCTGCCAGGAGTGTTAGAAGCTGTTTCCGTGCAAACATCTCCTCCTCATCATATGTTGCCCACTATGTTACCTGTCTGTAACTTTCTAGCCACCATTAAGATCAGATAGATTAATTTCTAACAAATTATTCCAACTAATATTTGTCATTTGTCATATGGTGCTTGACTGTGTCAATTTTGACATGTGCAGTCACTGAATGTGATCCCTGGGTAAAGTTAGTAATATTGGCAATCGATATCTTACTTGAATTAGCAAAGCTTTGCCGGGGGGAATACTTAAAAACTACCTCATTGTTGATAATATTGCTACCATATGTATTATTTGTTATAATCTTCAGACTAAATTTTGTTCCTTCTCAAGATTCTACTCAGTACTCTGATCTGTGTGTGATTTGATTTTTAATATCCCATCTTTCTTCATCGATTTGATTGAGATGGATGTGTTCATTACAAGTAAATTTCTCGGAACCTGTAATTTCTTCTTTGGTCACTTGTATCATGTTGCTGAGAAACTTGTACTCTTGCTTTGAATCATGCATTGATGAACAGATTTCTATTATGATGGCAATCAAATTGTTATGCTTGTCACATTCGCCTTTTTGCATCAAGTTGGAGATTTCACACATGTGCTTCAATGGATTCAGTGGACGTTTCCAGCTCTTGATCCGTAAATTACAATAGTTTGAGCTTGATTCTCTTTGCATTTCAATGTGATCTTTTTAAATTGGCTTCTTCCTATTCTATTTTCACTGTCAACTGTTGTCTGATCAACTTCATTTTTTGCTGTCTTCTGATTCCTGTGCAGTCATAAAATTTGGGACAAGCTTTAATCTATCAATTTAATCTTACAAAGCTAAATGTTAACCAATGATCTAATCGTCAAACCATTGTGGCTTAGCAAAAAAGTGACAACTAGATTTTTAACCTATAAAAATTGCAGTCTCCATAAATTAAACAAAAAATTCAAAATTTTCAAATCTCCAATAGAACAGGTACTTTTGAATACCACCCCCATTTTCAGCTCTTTCATCTGATCTTTGAAAGATTAATTCACCCAATGTTACCATGATTCTCAAAATTCTCTTTCAATTGGGCTTGTTGAAGATTGCTCAGCTTAGCTAAATCTTCATAGGGTACTCTCTTAGGAATACCAAATGGGTTTGTGCCTACTTCAAGGCACATAGGACTCACTGTACTCATGACTGAGAAATCAGGTGAATATTGAGAGTCAGGTGAGACTGGAGTCTCAGCAATTGATTTTCTTCTCCTTCTTTTCCGATGTGATTTAGAGCTTGAGCACGGACTTCTTTCTGCGACGAGCGCTTCCTCAGTGCCATTTGTGTCTAAGTCTCGAGATAACCTATGAAATCTTGTTTTGCATTTACAAGCCCCATAAATTTCAGAGTTGTCATTGATCATCTTTCTCCTGTTTGTTCTAAAACATTTGAGCAGTTGTTTTCTTTCCATCATGCAGAGGGTGCAGTTTAGAGTCCTGGCTGACTTCATGCATTTTATCCTTTCCCCCTGCCATAGAATCTTTGGTTTCATAATCTTCTTCAAAATAGCTCTGGCTTCATTTCTATTCTTGGCATATCTGACATGGTGTGCAAAGTGCTTTGCAAAAGCATCTGATCCTGTTGATCCTCCTCTATCTCTCCAATTGTTGTGTCCATGTTTCTTTCTCATTGCTAGAGCATGGTTCCAGGCATCCTTCATGTGTTGGCTTGTTCTTTGCTTCAAGTATACTTGTGTTTTGCCAACATAGGATTGGTTGCAGCACGTACACTACGTTGATGCTGGAAAACTGTCACAGTTTTCAACGCCAAACATAGTCTTTGTCAAAACCTAACTCTTCTCGAATCCTTCTGCACTGGTCTTCATCGCTTGCATCAGTGATGTTAAGCTCTTTAGCAAATGGAACAGAAAAAAGTGGGGTTCTGTCCAAACCTACACAGATCACTTCTCCTAAGCCAATAGCCTCGTAGCCAGTGTTAACATAATTCACTCCCCACTCTTTACTCCATAGAACTACGTTGCTGCTTGAAGTTGACGTCATTTACATGAGCCAAGTGTTCATTCGTATCCAATTACCATTCAGTTTAGGGAGAAGAACTTGCTTGGGCAATCAATAAATTGTTCTCGTCAGATTGAATTATCGCACCAGTGCTCAAAACACTCTCTGCTGTTCCATTATTAAACTTACAACATTTCATGTCATTCTCTTACAACTGGATTCTCATGCAAATTAGTGTAGGGTTACCAGAAAGGAGAGTTCTCCTAAAGCCAATCCAGGACAAGCTGTGCTAATGATGCTACCATGGAAACCCAAATAAAACTGCTGTCCAATGTTGTTAGGTTGATCCGTAGTTACTGTCAAGCTTATTCAATCAACAAAAGTTGCAGCATCAATGGTCGCGGTTAGACCTTTTGTTGGTGATCAGAATTAAATAAAAAGCAATCAATTTTGACTCACAAAAAGATGAGGTAGAATGGGGTCCTCCATTGTTGTGAGTCGAATGCACTGGAGAAAATCCCGTAGCTTCATGTTCCAATCACCAGAACTCTCTGTTGCAGAGCAGCTCTTGTATCTCCAATTTAGACGGGAGGCACACAGCGGAGGGCTATTATTTAGAGGCAGCAGCCGCGGCAGAAGGGTTATTTTTTGACAGATTCATGCAAATAAAATGTAGTTTAATGCAAATGAGACTTACTTTTTGGACGTCCAGACGTCACACCCCCTTCCCATACTATTTAGAAGGTCACCGGTGATGACTGGGGTGACGCTGGAGCGCTAACAGCTGGGTACACGATGATCTTGGCTTCGGAGGCTCCGATTCTGCGTCTGCGGCTCCCACATCAAAATGGATGCCTCCGGGACAAATGGACAAAGATCTCAATGATCCAAAGGCATCGGAGGTTGCCTAGGGGTGTTGGGTGAATATTGGAGGCTGTGTTGTTTGGATTGGGCTGTAGACCAAGGGATTGCCATTGTTTTGACCATTACAGTGGCTTTTCCCCGTCGAAATGCATTACCTGTTTGGTGGTTTGCTCATTCCTGTGAGTCACAGACCCACAGAATGGCAAATCTGGCCATGCTAGGTTAGTTCTATTGAATACCAAAGTAATCACTTTTTCACGTGGAGAGAATTTTTCACATCACGTGGGAGAGCAGGAATATAAGGAAAACTTAGTGAATTTATAGTACAAAACACACGTAGACACTGGTAGACGGTACCCCATTTTCCGGCTTCTACGGCATAAACCCGTGCCGCCGTCCGATCGACTCGTCGACTGAGAGCGGCAACTACAACAAAGTAAATCAAACATAGAGCGTCCTGCAGCCTCACATAGACCACAGGAACGTGTTTAGAGAGTGCGGGATAGAAATTTGCGGCGAGTACAACGGTTGTTGCAACTTGCTTCAGAGTGGATACTTGGCAGGCCGAGGACTGCAGAAACAAGTGCAAAAAGAGTTGACGTTAGATTGCAATCTGACGGTTAACGAAACTACTAGTCTCGAGATTCATTGAGAAAAAATGAGTAATCCAAAATCTTCGTTAAACACCGATTTCTTCAAGGGTTTAATAAAGAAATCCCAGCCACCTCCGCAGGGAAATAGCAGAGGCGGCAGAACGGGAAATAATAATAAAGGGGGAAGAGGAAAGGGTGGGCAAGAGTCTGCCGGCAAGTCCTCTGGTACGGCCCAATCTTCGAGTCAGAAGCAAAATCGACCCTTTCAATATCCATGGGAGGGGGAAGAAGTTCCAAAACCAGAATACTCTGATATTGCAGAATTAGTCTTGTTGGAGTTGCTAAATAGGGAGCCTAGTTTTCTCATTGATGAAGACGATGTCAATGAGCTAGACCCACGTGAGGGTGATTCAGTGTTACTGTATGTCCTAGCAGCTAGGGGGAAGAAGGCTCTTAGCAAATTCAAAGAGAGGAAACAGTACGTTGCAAAGCACTTCCGATACTACAGCAGAGAGAAAATGCTACACCTCATCAATGATAGTGAGGCTTTATACAAGCAGATGAAGATAGTTGCTGTAAGGACATATCGGGAAGAGCCGTATGATTACGAGACTCCACCAATGTCATTCGAGGATCTAGTGGGGGATGAAATCTCCCAATGGGCAGAGGCTACATCAGCAGAGCAAAAGAAGGTCATCATTCTGAACATGATAACGAAATATCTCTTGCGACATTTTGAGCCCACGGATGACTTGAGGGATATGATTCAGGGCTTACAATCATCAAATCTGGATTATCTCCATGCTCTGGCACAAAAACGTGGATTACTTCACAAACATAACATGCGCCGGGGGAGGGGAAAACAGTGTCGGTTCCTTCCATTAGAAATCTCGAGTGAGGATTATGTAAATCGTCAGTGGCCCATTGAAGAGAGTGGGGGGGAACAATCTCAACAGCAACAGGGGGATCCCGCAGTTGCATCTGAAAATCCTTACCAACAATTGAGTGAAGGAAAGGATACTGAGGTAGAAGAACCTAAACCCTCAGAAGAGAGTCAACATCTCGATCAGAATGATAGAGAACAGGAGGCAGAGTCACAGCCGGAGAAAGACACTGATGAAGAAGACAGTAAAAAGGATCAGGCTCGCTCTGCCGCCGAAGAAATCCAAATCCATGAAAAGGGCTTACTGTCTCCACAATCCCAGATAGAGCTTGATCCGGAGAAAATGGAACAAATGGGCGAGGAAGATGTCAAAGAACATTTGATACATGCCCTGAGACCCTTTGTATATGGGTACTTCTCGGAAAGGGGTGAGGAGTTGCTTGAGGCTATCCGAGGAAAGAATTCCATTACCATATTGGATTTAATCAGGACGGACGGCAAATTAGCTGAAATGGCTAAGAAGTTGGGCATTCCATCCATACTGAGAATTGACGCGAATTCACCACACAAAATCTCTGGAAACCACCCTCTTGCATCCAACGTTTATCGTACCTACACATTTAAATGTTCAAAGTTGAATTGTGGGGCGGCAACACCATCAACGGTGGCTATCTCAGTGTTGGAGAAGATCTTCAAGGTGGTTGAGGGATTACCTGGTGACCATGTGGCGCGACTTATTCCGTTTAATCCAACGGAAAACTCACAACAGTACCCGGTGATACTGGGCATACAACAAGACCATCAAACTCTACCTGGGGCATACCTGGGTAACGTGTACAGGCAGAGCTGGAATAGGAAGTTGGACTGGGAAATGCGGCTAGAGTCAACTCTGGATTTGGCATATCTCGTCAATATTTCCAACTCGCGAGGCTCACCAGTAATTGACTCGTTGCATCATCATCTGAAGAAAAATGACATGCAACTGAAAATCATCAATGTTGAGGAGTCGAATTTAGTACCATGTGCAGTAATAGTGGGATCAAACAAATATGACAACATAGCTGCTTGTAAAGAGGAGCTTACTGATGCGCTTTTGATTTTGGCGTCTATATCTGTTGATCCCTCTAAATTCGAGCTCCAGTGGAAGAATGTTGCATCTCCAGCTGACCAGAGGAAGAATGTGATGATCAGTGTGATTGTTGCTGATCCTAGGATAACAACAGAGCTGCAACAGGCACTTCTCCGGTTAAATTTCAGCTGGAGGAAGAAAAGCGTGTACCCAAATACATACGATTGGAAATTCCACTCGGCCATGGCGGATGCGACTGTGGATTACACACTAGAGGAAGCCATAGAAAAACAAAAGAGCTATCATTCGGACATGCTGTACCTAACCATGACAGGAGTGGAAGGGGTTGATTTAATGCAACACTGCCCTTCTAAAACTGCACAGGGCAATACAAATCTATCAGAGAAGACGATAGCACACTTGCTGACGGCAGAGGAACTTTTTGATCTTGACCATGAGGGAAACTGGCAACCGTCACCATTCACTCATATCTACAAGCAGTCGAAGCAAGTTTATGTCCTGGCAGGAACAAAGGATAGTTTCTCTAGGATTGAGAGATGCCTCCAAGTAACAGGAAGATTCGCGGCAAACATGGAAAATTGGCTTGCTAATACCCAAATGGCTGATGCAATCTCCAAAATTACAATTACTATTCCTCCTTGGGGTAACCCAATTATCCCTGAGAAGCAAATCACTCTTCAACAAAATGCTTGGACGGACGTTGCCCAGGCGGAGACGCAGACTGGAAATGGAACTCCACAGCATAGTAACGTTCAGGAGCAGTTAATGGGTGGGGAGATACAGAATGACCAACAGAGAAATGCGGGGGCGGAAAATCGGGCTCAGGACCAATGGCCAGCTGGGACAGAGCAAATGATGCCCCCGGACCAACCACTACCACCCCATCCAGTCTACAATCAAGTTTATCCACAGATGATTCGTACGGTGTACCTCCCGGGAGGGGAAGGGATTCTCTCGACTGAAGGTTTGTCAACAGTGGTAGCCGAAGTAATGAATCAGATCAGGATATTGATACCATTGGAGCTGGAAAGAGCCCTTCGTGTACTAGATCCAGCCGGCAGAATGATGGCTTTGATCAATGCCCGTGATAGAGATATGGAACATGAGCTTATTCCAGACATCTTTACAACAATTGTTGAGTCTCAACGGTTCCTTATGGATGAATACTTGTCCAGACTTCACGAGCTATACCAATTAACACCCCGGCAAAATGGTGGACGTGGCGGTATACCACAAACGAGTGGTAGTGAAGGAGAGGGGCAAACTGAATCTGTGCAGCCCCAAGCCTCGTCATCGCAAAATCCTCCTCCTCAACAGGAAGGTACTGAAGCTGAGGTTGAGAATAGCTTAGATCAATCGAATTTTTACACCCCCACGGCGGCTCTTGCAGGTATTGAACGAGAAGCTCAAATACTGGAAGAGGAGATGGAAAAGAAGAAATTATCTTTTGACCAGTATGCAAATGGAGGTGATATTAGTCCTATTCACGAGTCTGCGGATGAAAATGATGAGTCCGTGCTCACTCCGAATACACAACTGTTGAAGCAGCAGTTAGAAAATACTGTGGAAAAGGAATCATGGGAGCAGGCTCTCCAAGATCCCACACACACAGATAAAGATCCGCCTCCGGAAGTGCAACAGACAGAGGCAAATGAGGAACTCTTGTTAGGAGAGCCAAAACCCACTGATGCTGAGGAGATCCCACAAACTTCAGATAAGGAGAGCGTTCAGGGAAGTGATGTCAGTAATGAGGTGGAGGACGAACAACAACAAGTTGTGGAGGGGGCTGAAACAGCTGGAATCAGCCCTTTGAACTTAATTGAACGGGTGAAGATGAGGAACAGAAAACAACTTCGCCCAACTAAAAAGAAACAAAGTCATATCAAGCTATTGGCACCTGCACCTGCACCAAATCAACAGCAGGATGATCCAACTTAGATTGCCATGGGCTAGATGCCACGGTAGGCAGGTTAGCCCAGATCCCATAATCCTGGATGACATTCCGGCTTATGGACATAGCATTGAGAAAAAGAAGGAGGGACAGTATCGACTGGCCTTCCAGAATATTAACGGGATAATGTCCACAAACTTGCTTGTTGGTGAGGAAGAACTAGGTGGAATGCGTGATCTCGAAGTTGATTTACTCGGCATGGCTGAGACAAATATAAATTGGACACAAGATGCTAAGGACTCGTTCCACACAGCAGCCAATTTGATGTTTTATGGGGCGTCGAGATGCATTATGTCATCTTGCCCATCTAGAAAGACCGGCTATTTACCTGGAGGAACAGCCACGGTTCTGCAGGGAAATATGTGCGGTCGATTACAAATGAAAGGATCTGACAGACTTGGCCGATTCACATGGGTAGCGATGCGTGGCAGGAATGATATGGGTATCCTAGCAGTGACAATGTATCGTGTTTGCCAGAGTGCAGGAGTGGATGCAGGTCAGGATACTGCCTACATGCAGCAATGGCGAGAGCTCAGAGCAGCTGGTGTGAAAAGCCCAGATCCTAGAAATGCCGTCCTAAGTGATGTATCAGACCTCATAGCTGAATGGGGTCAGAGAGGATATCATCCTATTATTATGATGGATGGAAACTCCACCATGAACGAGCGGAATATGAAGAGATTCTGTGCACAACATGGATTGGTGGATATCATTGCAGAGGTGCATGGTAGCACACCTCCGTCAACTTATTCACGGGGCCCAAATCGAATTGATTACATTTTGGGCAACGAACATGTACGACGAGCAGTAAGTCGTGCTGGTTCAATGGCATTACACGAGGGAGTGGCTAGCTCAGACCACACCCTACAGTACATTGATTTTGATGAGAAGCTTTTATTTGGAGATAAATCGTTTACGCCAATATCAGGATACCAAAGAGAGTTCAGATTGTATGATGTCAAGCGAAAACGAATCTTTCAAGAGAAGCTAGCAGAGATATATACGCATCAACGTATTGGGGAAAGGGTCAACGAGATGGCAGCACGTTTTGAGACTGTTGGATATGTCACTGATGATGATATAAAACAATACCAATCCCTCGATAAAGAAATCATTGATGCAATCAAAGCTGCAGCTGCCGCAGCTGGCAAAAAGGATTTTGGCTACCAGCGCTCGCCCGCTTTGTGCAAAGCTGGACGAATGGTACGGCTGCACAAGTCCATACTCTCATGCTGCAGGCGTGGTACTGCATTTACTGACAAGCTTAAGCAATTAGCAAATGACTTGGAGGAAATGCTTCCAGACAGAACAAAAATCACTGTGCGGGAGGCATCACGAAACTTACGAAATGCCTGGAAAGCTAAACGTGAAGTTGAGAAGAATGATGCTGAAGAACGAGCCAAGTGGTTGGAAGAGCTTGCAACTGAGAAAGCGTTGGAGACGGGTGGGGATATTGATCAGGAGATTGCTCGAATGATCAAGGCAGCCCGAGCAAGGGGTATGTTTAAGAAGCTTCGAGCCATCCTGAAACCTGGGTGGTCCCAGTTAGATTATATTGAAGTCCCCACGGCAACCTGGTACATCAACCAGGAGAAGAACGAACTGTATGAATTTGACAATGGGATCTTTGTTGCCTACAATGAAATTGAAGAGAATGTCTTTGATGTGATTGGAACGATTAAGGTCCCACCAAATGATGTCTGCGAGGTACAGGTCACCAAGACGGAACAGGCAATTGCAGTTAGAAATCCAGAGTCTGTGACACAGATTTCATGGGTACGGGTGACTAAGCCGGAGGAGATTGAATCCTGGCTCCTCCGGAGAAATAAACGACACCTCCAACAAATGTACATTGAAGGTAGCCCCCCGACCACCACAGCACTTGAACATATACTTGAAAATGGTGGATCATCACCGGCTGTGGACCAGATATTAGAGGGAACCTATGACATTGATAGTTTGGAGGTAACTCCGGAGTTGAAAGCTTTCTTGAAGAGTCTTAAACAAACCCCGGAAGAGAAGGAGATGTCAGTACCAGTGAGAATGCCCATGGAGGATTTTCAAGAGGCAATGCGGATCCAGGATGAAAACACAACATCTGCTGCTTCTGGTGTCCATTATACTCTGTGGAAAGCTCTCGCTGAGATAGATGACTTCGCCGAAATACATTCCTTGTGGCTCAGTCTTCCATTCATGTATGGGTTTATCTGTGAGAGATGGCGCAAGGAGATCGATTGTATGCTTGAGAAGAAATGTGGCGTACGTAAAATCCATATTCTCCGAATAATTGGGCTAATGGAGAGTGAATGGAATGTCACACTCAAGTGGATGTACAACAACCACATCATGCCCAATGCAGAAGAATCTGGTCTTTCGCCAAACCAGTGGGGTGGGCGGAAAAACCGAAGTGCAATAGCATGTGCATTGCGGAAGATCGTGACCTGGGAATATTACCGGTATGTGAAGCAAACCGTGGCGGTGTTTCCAGGGGATCTACAGTCCAATTTTGATCGGATGCTAACGAGTTTAAACTCAATCATATCAAGAAAATTTGGACTCTCGAAACAAGCTGGTAAATGTAGAGCCACCACGGTGGAGGGATTCGTCCGTCCAGTGAAAACGGCGGCAGGTGTTTCAGAAGGGACTTATCAGCATAACCCTGGGGACATTAAAATGGGTGGGGAGGTTCAAGGCAAGCCTGACAATATGCAGTTATGGACGATCACGTCCAGTATACTCTTTGCCATCCATGACAAAATGTGTAAAGGTGCTACAATGATGGATCCAACGAAGGAGTTACGCAGCCGCAGGACTCTGGACGGGTATGTCGACGACACAGATAACATAGAAGATGCACCTGAGACGAATACTCCTGTGGAAGCAGTTGACAATATACAGCATAATGCACAGACATGGGTCTGGCTCGCAGCAGCTGTAGGGCAGGCATCGGCTTTCCACAAATGTTTTTGGCAAATGCTCGCTTGGCAAGGTGTTGGTGGATACTTCATGTTGACTCCTAGGAATAAATTTGAGGAGTTAAATGTGTGGGTGAAGGATCACAGGGGGATTGCATCCAAAATTAAATACCGACATCATAATGAGCCAAATGAGGGACTGGGGATCTCAGGGTGCCCCAATGGAGACCAAAAGCACGAATTTGAAAAACGGCTAAAACAAGCTCAAACATTTGCTGCGCGTGTGAGCACCACCCAACTGCGTCTACATGAGGCGTGGACTGCTTTGCGCACAAATGTGCTGCCCAGCCTGTGCTACTCGCTGGCAGTCACTCGCTTCACTAAACGACAACTTCGGCAGCTAGCAATTTATATTGATAACGCCTTCCTACCAAAGCTCGGGGTAAATAGGAAGATGAGTAGAGCTGCCATTTATGCTCCTTTAGAGCTTGGAGGGATGAATTATCCCAGTATTGAAACGATTCAAGACCAAAAAGGGATCTCGTTGGTCGTACGTCAACTGCAACTGGGCAAAGAACTCTCAACGGATCTTAAAATCTTGATATCACAGGCTCAGATTGAATCCGGGATGGTTAACCCAATCCTGGATGACACCGAAGTAAAACTGAGCTACCTGGAACCTGGTTTGGTAGCACATTTGAGAGAGAGACTAAACGAGTTGGAGGGTAGCATAGTGATTGAGGGTCTTTGGCGCCCGGAGCTCCAACGGGAGAATGATGAATCGATAATGCATCGGTTATCACTCCTCCCAGGTGTTAAAAAGTCAGAGCTCTCTCATGCCAATCAATGCAGAAAATGGACTCGTACCATAACTATAGCTGATTTGGCAGATTTCAGTGGTAAAGTGATCCCAGCTGATAGACTTTCTGGCAGATGGAGGGCAAAGTCAACATTGAATTGGCCTCGACAACCTATGCCTACAAAAGAAATGTGGGACACTTTCAGGAGGTTAATAAAACGTGCATTTTGCCTGGGGGACATTCGAGTGAGGATAGGCCTGCCAATAAGACTTGACAGGCCGCTTGGTGCATGGTTTCGAACCGATAGACACATCAACTACGACTCATATCGAACCCGTCAGGTACTTTTCCGTCGAATGGCTGCAGATGGTCCATCTTTGTTTGAACGTTTTACAACGGATGATCAAAGAAACTACTACACATTGGATGGAACAGCACACAAACTCCCAGTGGATGCTCATCCAACTAGTATTGTGGAGAGCTCTGAGGGAAGGTGGCTCCCGGATTACGAATACACCATAACAGTGAATGAGGAGAGGGAGCGTGAAAAGCAGGGAGATGATAAGGATGAGGAAGTAGAGGAGGATGAGCTGGAAATACTGCGAGCTGCAGATAGTCTGGTCACATGCTCTGATGGCTCATTTGACCCAATCTCCCGGAAGGCCGCCTTTAATTGGAGGATTGTCACAGAGAACAACAGAGGATTGACAACGGCAAGTGCACCCGTCAATACCAACCCCCGTTATCTCAACTCATATAGAGCTGAGTTTGCTGGACTGAGGAGCCTCCTCCGGTACATCAGAAAACGGGGTCTACACCTCAAGCCAATTGTTGTAAATTGTGACAGTGAGTCCTGCATTGACATACTTGACAAAGGTCCACAAGAAGGTAATTTATCGAGCTTGGAAAAGGCGGAAGCTGATATTATTAGGTCGATCTTTGAAATATTAAAAGACTTCACGGATGTACGGTTCAATTGGGTGGAAAGTCATCTAGACGATAAAGATGACACCCCATTAGAAGAACGGCCCCTGGAAGTACAACTTAACATTGCCTGTGACCTCGCGGCAAAAGAATGCATGAGAAGATGCATAGCCCCCAGTTCTAGACCCCCACCTCTTGAAGGCTCCCGTGCAACCCTCTATTTGAGAAATCAGATGGTGACCACTAAGCTCACTGAGCAGATTCAATACGCTGCTCAATTCAAGAGAATGAAGGGGTATATGTGCAAACATCTGGAGTGGACGGACCTCCAATTTGATCACCTAAATACGACAGCGATTGGTAGGGCCAAGTCTAGGATTCCCCTTGCTCGATCCATTAGAACAACCAAATTCATGTATAATTGGTTGAATGTTGGAACACAAAAGGCAAAGATGGGAAAGGATGACACTTGCCCATGCTGTGGAAAAGAGGTGGAGGATTGGATTCATCTCTATCATTGTAGAAATGATGAGATGCAGAAGGTTTTTAAGACGGCAATTAAGGAGCTCAAGACGAAATTGGTGAGGGATGAAATCCCCTCACATGTTTATAACAGTTTTATCGGAGCAATGTGCCGTGCAGCTAAACACGCCCACCCAGACCCTAGTTATCGTGGTACAGAACTGGAAGAGGTAGAACAATTGCTGGAACTGCAGGAGTCGCTAGGAGCCCATTCGATATTAC
>JALLAY010000097.1:0-22146 GCA_036939635.1 Cyclotella baltica | reverse complement strand
ATCATAGAAGGAAACGATAATCGAGATGAAATTGGTGACAGAAGTGTGGCTGCAATGAAATAGGATCGCCAAACAGGTAGAGTTAAACTCAATGACAATCCACTTATTTTGTTTAAAACCCCGTCTACGGGACGTTTGAAAGTTCGAGGGGCAGAATACAGGCACCTTCTTTTTCAAAATTATCTGAGCGTTGAAATGAACGTCTCCCACTCTCTTTCTTCATTCGCCATTCGCCACCACCGAATCACATTCTTATCGACAGAGCCCTTTGTATTGATCACATTCTTCTACTTATTTGACACAGCTCCTTTCAATTAGTCAGGCAATGAAACGGCCACAGACGCCCTCGAGCGTCATGGCGGCATTCTTAGCAATTCTAATTGGCCTGGCCAATTCCAGTTCTGAAATTGCCAGCGACGACGAGGCTGCAGCCGTCATAGAGGCAGAAGAATATGAAGCTGAAATACCAAACGTCGTCCTTTTCCCATGGTTCGCCATGCTCATAGGCGTCGTGGCCTACTACGTCCTCTCTCGCTTCCTCCACGCACTCCCGTACACTGCCGTGATGTTTTCTGTGGGAGCATTGATGGGATACATTGCACACCATACCCACGATGGAAATGCCATTGTCGACACTACGCGGTTGTGGCTCGGGATCAACGGAGAGATTATCATCTTGGCTTTTCTGCCGGGACTCTTATTCCTCGACTCGTACAACATCAACGTGTATTTGTTCAAGAGAAGCTTTGCTCAAATTGTAACGTTTGCATTCCCAATGGTGCTTGGCGGCACGGCGCTGACTGCTCTGGTCGCATATTACATTCTTCCCTATGGTTGGGGATTTGATTTGAGCATGACATTTGGCAGCATACTTTCGGCGACAGATCCGGTTGCGGTGGCTGTTTTGCTGAATGAGCTCGGAGCTCCATCTAGACTTAAAGTTCATGTATCTGGCGAAAGTCTAATGAATGATGGTTCCGGCGTGGTGTTCTTCCATATCTTTAGTAGCCGATTCTTTTACGAGTTGGGGTTTCATGGCTTTGAGCAGGTTGGTTGGGTTCGTGGATTTATTCTATTCTTTCGCCTCTCGCTGGGCGGTGCCTGTATTGGATTGCTGTTTGGAGTTGGGCTTGTGTCTATTTTATTCAACTTGAATAGGCGTTTATCGGTAAGCTGCTTCAGGTTGTGTAATCAATGCTGCTATATTATCCTCTAAAAGCTGTTAACTAACCTTCATTCAATGCTGAATTGGTCACAGAAAGAGGAAAATGTAATCCAAGTGACGGCAACCATTATGGTAATTATGAATTCCATTCAAATATATCATTGGTGTTTGTATGTAGCTTCAAATTGTTGTTGTCATTTTCTATCAGACTGCATACCTATCATTCTACATCTCAGAAATTCTCGCCGGTTGCTCTGGCATCATTGCGGTCGTATTCTGTGGTTTAACAACAAAGGCATTCGGAGAAGCATTAATAAATGATCATTCTCTAACTGAGGACTTTTGGCACATCATGGAACATCTTTTGAACACTACCTTGTTCACATTGGGAGGGGCAATATGGGGTGGCATCATTGACTTTGGTGGAAGTGAAGACTGGCTGTACCTCATTGTACTGTTTGTCTCAATCAACATAATCAGATGCATTCTGATACTGGTATTCTTTCCAATTACGTCGAACCTTGGCATTGGTCAATCATGGAGAGAAGCCGTCTTTATGAGCTATGCTGGTTTAAGAGGTGCAGTTGGCATCGCTCTTGCGTTGCTGCTATCTGCCGAGACCATCAAATACAGTGCTTCGGATCACGTTACGCCCGAGAAGCGACAGCAGTATCAATTCTACGTTGACAAGCTGTTTGGGATGGTTGGCGGCATCGCTTTTCTTACACTGGTCATTAATGCTCCAACATGTGCGCCGTTGCTCAAAGGTCTCGGCTTGGTAACGCCTACTGAGGCGAGGAAAATGGTTGTCAAAAATTACGAGCAGCATATGCGACAAAATACGCTGGTTGAATTTATGCATCTATTATCAAGCCCAGCTTTTGCAGGAGTAGATTATGGAATTGTCCGAGACAAAGTGTCACCTCTTGCTGAAATCACGCCATCGGAATTGGAGGCTGCGATCAGTCTCTTCAGAAAGAAATACCCTGGCAAAACACCTCACCTGGACAACCTGTTGAGCTACGTGGGCTCAGTTGAGTCTGCATTAACCCTGGCCACTAATAAGGATGCACTTTCTCGCAGTGCCCACAAGCTAAAACAGAACGCCGCTGCGGCTGCTGCTAAGTCTGGACTGAAAGTGAGAGGAACTGTGTATGATTTTAGGTAAGAATTTATGTCGCTTAATCGGCATTTGCAACTTGTTATATTTCACTTAATAATCTCTTGTATGTACCAAGTTCGCCAATGAACCAGGATGCAGCATTTGAGGAGCGGCAAATTTTCTTACGTCTCCTTGAACGAGAGGTAAGCAAGATTCTTTCACAACTTTGATCTTTGGCCAAGATATCACATCAACCTTCATTCAATCTGTTCTAATCCATCAAAAGTATCACAGGCAATTGCATGTTGGTGAGTTGGACTCTCGAGGCAGCACTCCGTTTTCTCTGCTTCAAAGTTTGCAACTCGCGGAAGAATCCGTAATGCGAGGCAATTCGCTTGATGATTGGATGGCAGTAGAATCACTTGGTAAATGGACTCGCAAATGTGATAAACTCCTGCACAAGTACAGAGTGGGTGGAATTTTTAGCCGTGACGGCGGCGACGAAGACTTTCATGTCATTCGTACCCATGTCCTCCAAGGACTATCATTCATCAATGCCCATCTGTCAGCGCAAGATACGTTTCGTGCAGAGTTTGCAAATGTTGACGGCAATGCATTGACACTTAGTNATTTCAATGATGTACCATTTCGTAACTCGATTGCCCCTCAGTGATACTACTCTGTTTTGTAAAAATGTGATGATAATACCACCAATGAAAATTATTTTAGCACTACACAAGTGATGATGAAAAAAACATATGAGATACTACACAATCTTATCTGAGTCTGCAAAGATGGATATCTTATGCACTGACTTTTCACATGAGTGCAGATGTGGATAAATCAACAGATAATGATTGCTGGTATCTTAAGAAATCCATGGTACACTTTGCTGAGGGTAAACCAAACAATTTGGGTTCATAACCTCTTGAGATGGAGATGTAAAGATAGATGTCGGTTCCAGACATGATTTAGATGGCCAGTCTATTCAATGAATGTAATTAGTTGTTCACTCTATTCTTTCTTTTGTTTTATGTTCATAATTTACTACAATAGAATCAGGCAATTACAAACAAGAATACCAGAGAGAATTAATTCTAGAGTTCTGGTATCTTCTACGAGGCTTCCACACTTATGGTGGGTTGACATACACACATACTCTTTGGGACATGGGTCCTGGACCGACCTCCCTCAACACGGAGATCGATGCGGATGAAGTTTAATTACGGTAGTGTGATAAAATTGGTTTTGGGTTTTAGTATGGAAGAAAGAGAATATGTTATTTGGATTGGACAAGTTTATTTTGGATTATACTTAAATATTTTTGGAGCAATGTTACTTTGTGATTTGATTGGACCAGTTTTTCTATTTGATCTAGGTTGGCCCAATGAACCTCATTTCAGTTGTCGTTCATTTGTTGACCAAAGCTTGGTTTTAATGAGTGTGTTTACATAGAAATCTACTTGCACCAAAGGTGTTTAGTCCTTGTTTGTCTTAACTGTGCATGGTATCCCCGGTTGCAGCCAAGAGACAGCAAATGTCATTATCCTTTCAATTTCTCTTGCAATATAACCTGGTTGATTATTGAAGTGAAACTCGAGACAGTCTGTATGATAGTCTTCAGCTTTTATTCGTCATATTATTCAAACATAATTACAATACATGTTAAGATAGCTCCATTGTGTGATGATTGATTAGATGTACAATGATACTGGTTTTAATCATCGAGTGAATAATATTCTTGATACTCGGCTTGATGATCCACATGCTTTTCCTTCAATCCTCCACCATTTGGCCAAAAACATACATATCCCATCTGTAATGTCAAAATGAAATACTCGTTCATTTAAAGAAGTGTTATATATTCTTACCTAACAAAAAAATGCTTACCTGAGCCATTCCAGCAGGTTTCTTGCTCCTTCCTGGGAGACTATTAATTGTAGCTAATTGATGGGAATGGGACATTGATGATGGCGGTTCATTGTAGTTTGACACCCCTTCATTGATATTGTGAAATAGCTTAAATGGTTCTATCTGAACTACTGCGTTGACTGCAGTAGTCATAGCCTGAAACGTATAGGAAAATATCCTTATTCAAGCCTTTAAACAATAACAGTGAGCATGATGTTCATTCTAAGTTCTTACCCATTGAGGTAGTCCGCCCCCAGGATTTGCGTGTGCCAACAATGTTATTCTAGTTTTGTTTGGATCATCGGGGTCCTTTGAGATGACTACCAAAACCGAAGATATATATAAAAGGATCAGCCAAATCATATTGCAATAACTGATAATAAACGTTCCATCACAGAAACTTACAATTAGCTCCCCTCAAAGCATAACCTCGACAGGCTTCACCCTCTCCTTCTGTCAAGACCCCTGGCTTATCTTCATGTTCACATGCCTGATTAACTATTACCTGAGTTCCGTCTCTCCACCACCTTTTCAAACATGACAATATATTAAATGTAAGGGGGTTGCACATGCAGATTTCTCTAACAGTAGTACATAGTTTTGCTTATTATTACGACAAAAAGGACTCACCTGTGAGAACAATATGTAACAAAGTCTCGTGATTTAACAAACATAACTTTGGGCATCTTGCACCACGTTATTTTTGAATGTGGAGTGATTTCTTCAATGTCACAATAGTCTTCTACCAGTTCATTATACACTGGGATTGTATTCTCGTTGGACAGGAAAGAACACACTGTTGCAGTATCAAAATTACACAAGGTGAGAAGCAGTTACATTTTCGAGGCGGCATACAGTTCCGATTCAGTATTACCTTTATCCATGGGTGCATCTATTGTTGAATAACATTTTATACAAGGAAAATCTTGTTGCTGCCCCGACTCGTTGCTTTGAGTGCTTTCAACACCAGTCATAGCCCCATCATCATGACGAGAGTCCGGCATCCACTAAGATACCAAAATATTGATGTTATAAACAAATTGAACAAACAAATACAAGCAAAAATTCATTGTACAAACTCACCTTCAGATAAACCTTTGTTCTCCCATCAGGATTAAACTTCTTTCTGCAAAATTTACTACACTCAATCTGCTTCCATTCACCATCTTCTTCTTTTGCTTCTTGATCAAACAAGAGACGGCATGCCCAACTTTCTACATTACGACCAATTTGTTCAAATTCACGTCGTCTCAATTGCGGTGAGATTTTTGGCCCACTTTCTTTTTCTTCAACAACATCACCATCCATGTGTTCTAAGGGCAATGGTGCAGTCATTGCATCATCCAATTCAGAAACTATATCAGGTGTCTCCAACAAAGGTTCTTTCAATGAAGGACGTGCCCACCATTTCGACTTTTCTGAGTCTATTTTCTCTTCCTCTGGTTGGGCGGGGTTTGTTTCATGCAATTGCCCCTTTAATGATTGGAGCTCTTTTCTCAGCGCGATTATTTCATCTTTCATTTCACGTAGTTCCTGTAACGTCTCGTCGTATACGCCGGTTTGGGGCTGATTGGATGAGTTATTATTTTTGGGTCGCTTTTTGTTCTTTTGTTTTATCTTTGATTCGCCCTTTTCTAATGGAGGCTGTGGTTGTAATAAAGCAGATTGCTTCTTTTCTTTTTTACTTTCATCTCTTGTAGGCTTTTGTGGAATCACATTCTCAACATGTGGATCTTGTAAAGGGGCACTATTTAATTTGTCACTGCTGGGTAAACCATCAGCTGCATCCAGATTCAGATTTGGACTACGTGAATCTGTGACCATTTGTCTTGCCTGTAGCTTCTTTCCATCTAATTTGTGTGAACGTTTGCCTCCCGGTGCTGCAGAATTCATCCCAGGCAAGATCAACACATCTTCACGAATGCCATAGTAAAATCCTGTGTTGTTCTTTCTCCGTTTCTTTCTACTTGTCTGGTGCTTAGACTTAGTCTTAACTGCGGTTTGTACCACTTGGTTATTGTTCTGATAAGTGTCTCGAGGCATCCACGTCAACCTGTTTAGCAAGTTATTTTCTCTGTTGTGACTAATGAGTTGATTTACAAACTGTTGATGTGCCAGCCTTGACAATACGGACTGCATCATAGTTGGAGTAGCTGCAGCTTGCTGTTCATGGGATAGATACGGTTGGATTTGGTTCATCTTGTTTTCTCTAACAGGTGAATCATATCGTGTACTAAATAAGCCATGCCCGGAACTTAGCATAGGAGACACATCTCGTCTGCCGCGAGCCTCCCGCCACCTAACATGTGATCTGTAATTCCGTGAGGCATCGCCCTGAGAAAAATTCATATGATCGTCGCGAATACCGTAGTAAAATCCAGTATTGTTCCTTCTTCTCGTCCTGCTCGGTCTCAGCGAACCATGAGACGGGCAAATCATTACAGAGACCCAAATTAGAAGCACTATCATTGGAAATTGTGATCTCACTGCTCTACGTAGGCCACGCCAGTGTCTGATTTGGTGTATGTTATGATGGCGGCGGCGATAACTTGTGCTCTTCGTGTGTTATGCGGCGAGGAGGTGAGTGAGAGGCGAGAGGCGCGAGAGTCTGTTGGAGAGAGGTGGACGTCTTTGGACATCATTGTTCCTCGGGAGCCCGCCCGCCCACCGCCGGCGCTGCGTCTCCGAATGTGGGATTGAATGGTTTAGATGGTGGATGCTATGCTATGTAAATAGAGACTTTAACTTATTTAATAATGATTATTTTGTACCTATAATTATAGATTTTCTTCTCTAGGAAGTTCCCGCCATTTTTTGACGGACTGTGCTGGGCGCTCAGAGCGTTTGCGCGGGCCGACCCCATCGCGCCGCCGACGAGCAATCGGATCGATCATCGGCTATCGATCATCAATCTATCGGCCATTTCAATCATGCCATCCACAGCTTCACCAACAACATTAACCTACGCGGGAGGAATCGCCGGAGTAGTCGAAGCAACAGTAATTCAACCGCTTGAATTTATAAAGGTCCGTTTTCAACTGAATACTGGTGTCAACACCTCAATTTTCAAAGCAATACAAGATGTAGTACACGAAGGTGGGGTTCCAAGGCTATATCGTGGCCTACTGCCAGAATTATGTGGCATGTTTCCGACACGAAGTGTTATGTATGCTAGTAATGAAATGGCGAAACGGACATTGCTTAATTTGAACAAAGAAACTGGTAGCGAAGAAACTCTTGTGATTGCAGGAACGGCTGGATTTCTTTCAGGAATAGCTGAGGCAGTGGTAGCAAATCCATTTCAGATCATCAAGGTGAGGTTGCAGTCAAAAGAGCATTTGCGTCGGTATTCCAATAGTTTTGATTGTATACAAACTATTCTCCGTGATGAAGGATTTGCTGCATTTATGATTGGCGTGCAGGCCACAATGATACGTAATTCTGTCTGGAACGGAGTTTACTTTGCCACCATGTTTTGTATTAAGGAACAACAACTTTTATCGGTCAATAAGGAATCAAAATTACAGTCCACCTTGTATTCTTTGCTGACTGGATTCATAGGAGGAGTCACTGCAACCTCCTTCAACGCGCCATTTGATGTGTTGAAAAGCAGGATACAAGGCCAATGCCCCAAGAATGCACAATACACCTCAACAATTGGTGCACTCATTAAGATAGGTACAGAGGAGGGATTGGGAGGTTTGTACAAGGGCTTCACTCCCAAGGCATTGAGAATGGGGATTGGAGGTGCCGTGGCAGTGACTACTTTTGAGGCTGTTTGTGAACTTGCCAAAGAATTCAATTTTTAATACTTGTATTGTAAGTGCTGCTAAACAAAAATAAATCAAGCTAATATACTCAGTCTTAAGTCAAAGAACGACTCATTGTCTATTCTTTGCTGTCGTCAAAACATTTTAATAGGCAATCAATTCAATTAACAATCAACAAGATTTTGGCAAATAGATGATCCCAGATTCATCTCTTTTGACAGTATTGTTGTGACTTGAGTTGTGTTTCAACTCGACATTGATTGCTGTGTCAAAATCAAGCAGATGTGAAATTGTGTTCCCACTCAAGTCGCCCACACATATCATCAATCAATATTGTATCAACCAAAACCCCTTTGTCATCAAACAGTGAAAAAGCCGCATGTGAGAGTCTGCAAAGGCATCTATTTTGGTCACTGACATCTCCACAATATCGGTTGAGAATCCTGATAGATTGTAAAGCATATAATTCTCCCAAATCTACTTTCCACCAAGATGAACACGTATCTTTATCCGTATGAGAGAAAGACTCGTTAGATCCATCAATTGCTCGTATTGCATCAAATGCCTTCAAAGTAGATGACTGACTGGCTGTTTTCCCCAATGCTATGTTTTCTCCAGACGAATACACTTCTACTTCAAACACTTGTATTGGTGCATCGGTGAGTGATTGTAACTTTAACGTGCTTACTCGAGGAAGGTCAGTGCTGTTTGATGATCCACAGATATTGAAATTTAACAATCCTTTTCCACATGTATTGCCAAGAGGTTGTGATGCAATGACCAAACCATGCTCATCATGCAATGTCAAATTTGCATCGGAAAGTCGACAGAGACACTTGGTTGGATCATTAACTTCTTTACACCAGCGGTTTAAAATTTGAACGGACTCAATTTCCATCGCCTGTCCAAGATCAACTTGCCACCAGGCAGCAGCATCACTATTTGTATGTGAAAAAGTGCTGCTGTTCAAATCATTCGCTCTGTGTGCTGCAAACTTATCAAGACCTTTGTATGTTGAAGATTGGGTTGCTATTCCTCGATTTGCAACATTGTTCCCTGACGATATCGCTCTGACTTCAAAAATGTGAATAGGGTCGCCAGAGTGAGACTCAAGCTTTACAATCTTTGCAGGAGCAATGGTACAAGATTGAAATGTTGGCTTGTTAGTTGGTGGAGTCGTTGGTGCTTTTGTGGTGCAATATGGATGTGGAAACGGCATGGTGTGTTCAGGCCATCCAAATGTAATTCCTGAGCCATAGACGCCATTCATAAAGTGAATTGAACCTGTGAAATAGACGGGTGTGCAAAATTGGTACAGATGAAAAAGTTAATTTTCAAGTTGTTAAAAAACAAAACAGTAAAGATTAAACCTTTCATCAGGGGGTGATTACCCTCCACGTAATCAAACCCCATATGCATCCCTGCCTCTGTGCGAGGATTTGTAGTAAATGCACAGCTATCCTCTGCAACTGAACTTCCTTTTATATGGGGACTGTTGAAACAGACATTTCGGGTTAGACGTTGTCAATCTCTAAGATTAAAAGGTACAAAATAGATAGTTATTAACTCACCTGTAGCTCGTTTGACAAAGAGTGTTAGGATTGGTGTAAGAAAGAACATAAATCCTTGATGTGGTCAATTTTCCAGGCTTAGAATCCCAATAACCATATGCAGCAGCTGATCTAGACACCATGGTTGAATTCTTAATATACGCCACTTGAATGTCAACAGAGTCAACAATGTCAATCATGTGACCCATTACACTTTTCGTCGTTCCATCGATAGCAGGCCATGTAATACTGCAATCATCCCAATTCCAACTTAAAGAAAAATGAAGGGGAAGAGAATAGGCACCGGCATTGTCAACAGCAAGCTGAAGCTTATCCAAATGGTCTTGCTGCAAAGGGATATTAGCTGCATCATCACAGTCATTGATATTTGAAAAGTATTCATTGTTAACTGCCACACCGTCAAAATAACTAACATCATCACCACAATTCGCATTAAACTGCCCCGGATAGCTGGCCATGTAACTCTCTGAAAAATCTTCATCACTAACTGCAAATAATGCATACACACGAATACCCAACTGGTGAGCCTCGCTCAGCAACGCCATAACATCCGAATCACAACTGCCGCTTGCGTTATACCCATCATTTTCAATTCGAGATTTCATATCTGATACAAAGAGCCGTGTCACCTCCCTCCCAGGTTGGGTGCATGACGCCCAGATTGCCTGGCGTGCTGTTAATGTGTCCCAGTTGTGTGTAAAGCAAGTGGCATTATCGCCATCTTTATTGATGGGGTAGACGCCGTTGCAGTGAGGAGCGGTTGGGTTGAAGCCCATTGTCCAGACTAGTATGGATACGGAATTGCTTCGAGATGAGAACTAGACCAAACCAACCAGCTGTTACCACAAGACATGAAACTTACTCACCGTACATTGAATATCCATCGTCTGCACATGCGTCCAGCGCGAAGCTGAGTGGTCTACTTAAACTGAGGAATAAAAGAGCAAAAGAGAGCTTCATTGCGGATGATTGATGATTAGCAGAGATTAGCAGCGTTAGATCGTCGCGTTTTGTTTTGCTTTGTCTTCCTGTTGTTCACTTTTTTACTTTCGTTGTTTTCGTTGACCGTTGACCGTAAGGTACCGTTGACACTTTTTTACTTGACACACATTCGCGGCTGAAAACCCCCTCTCTAAGGAGAGACTATCTTGAGGTCTTTTACTTACCCCCTCCGATGATTATTGCGTATGGTATATGTTCGTAGAATCCAGAGTTTACGCGATAGCCCCGTCAATAAATAAGGTACCTACCTAGTTGGTAGTATGGTAGGTAGGACCTATACTTAAAAGTACTTTAATAGAGAACCCCACAAAACAACCCCAGTGAGAGTAAAGTACCCCTTAATGGGGCAGGGTATTGGTAAAGAGATTGACGTACGGCGAACAAAACGAGCAACAGCTACAGCCGCAAACCATGGCATCCGCCAGCTGCCCACCCCCATCACCAACAATCAGCAACAGCGGACTCGATCTAAAAAATGAAGGCAACGCCTTCTTTCAAAAGCGTTGCTTTGCCGAGGCCTTGGCGTGCTACTCAAAAGGCATTGCTGCGTTGACACGCGAGACATCCTCCAACAATGCCGATTGTCATCTCGAAGCCACGCTTTACTCGAATAGATCCGGTTGCTATTATGAAATGGGTGACTACAGTGAGTTACTATTTATTTTGTTTGTGTAACTAAAAATGTTTGTGATTAATATCTCATCTTTTTGTGCCCCCTCTCCTCTCTGTTTGTTCAGAAAATTCTGTCACCGATGCTCGCAAGTGTGCCCAGCTTTTGATGGATTCAATGTCGGCAAGAACTACGGCGCCTCAAGATGTGAGCCAAGATACGCCTCCGAACACCGAAAAAAAATCATCTACTATGGTAACGAAGAATCTGTACCGAGCTGCACGTGCATTGCATTTTGACAATGCCCCAATTGGGGAGATAGAGCAAGCATTGCGTCTGTTGGAGCAGCAAGATGAAAGCGGTGAATACAGTGGATTGGTGGAAAAAATGAGGGAGGGATTTGGCTATGATTCAAGTATTTCGACAGAGACTAAGGTGTTTCAGCCTTCACTGTTACGTTCTTCGTTTCAGAGTCCATACGTTGAATATTTCACTTTTGGTGAGTGTTACTGTATTAATGCCAAGTGAAAGTGATGCCTTTGTGTACATCAGTATTGTTGCCTTACTTATGTTTTAATTCAATGTTTATTTTTTTAATTAATAATTAAATAACACACAGGTCATGACGAATCAGAATCTTTGTTGAGAAGAAATGAAGGGAACAATGCTCAATCCATTATTCTCGATGAGCTCAACGAGGATGAGCTTTCCTCTCTTGCTTTTCTCTTTGGTGGGGTTGGTGACGGAAGGCATGCCTTTGCAACATTGTTGGATGCTCACCACCAGTACAATTCGTTGAGTGAGGAGAAGAAAGATATGTTTCGTTTACACTTGACGTTGAATGACATTTGGTGAGATGAATCTTTTAGCATTTTGTTTCATCTGTCTTTATTGTTAAGAATGCAGTAATAAACTTACCATTAGATAGTGCACAATTGCTAGCAAAGGATGCTCTGGTGATAATACTGTCGTACGAATTAGGAAAGTCTGCCGATTCAGTCAAAACAGCTTTGACAACTATTGATCCATTCAATATTGGCATGGTCCTATACTACGCTACACTTGGTTTTGCCATGCCACCTTCTGTCTACCAAAAGATGGTTGAGTTTATCAAATGTTGGTTTACTGAGAATACAAGAGAGTCTTTCAACGAAGAGTTTCCGTGGCTAATCATGTCACAAGACACATGGGATGGCATTATCAACATCATGAAAGCGTGGGTTGACCCTGAAGCACACTACAGTCCACACTTTCCTTCGGCCAAAGAGATTCTATCGACGTATATGCCGGCCGGTGACGACACCATTGGCGAAGCCATGTCAGAGCTTTCTTTACTAGGTGCAGGTGCTGATTTAATGGGTGATATGAAGTCAAAGCTTGATTCCGTCAAGGATCAGAAACGAGCACAGGTTGCTGCTGCAGTTAAAACCATGGATCTCACGGATGACATGGTTAAGAATGCAAAAATGAATTTGGGGGAAGATGCCACAGATGAAGAGATGAGGCAGTTTTTGATTGATTTGGTGACGGATCAAATGCTGGATGGAGGCTCGTGTCCACTTGTTTCAAACATGGACAAGCTGTTCATTGAAGAAACAAAGTGTCTTTACCCATTTTGTGGTTCACTTGTAGACACTGAGGAATCACAATTCTTTGTTCTAAAAACAAGCGACAATGAAACCGGTTCGACCAAGAAAGAAGCGTTAAAAGCAATCAGCAAGTACAAACAGCGTATTTTGGAAAGTTGGGTCGCCAATCCTGTCAAGATAGATCCTTCGTACCATTTTTATGTGAATGGGGTCAGGGCTCCAGACAGAACTAATCCAGTCAAAGAATTTTCTCAGTTTTTCTTGACTGATGAGATTATCTCTTTCATGGAAGAACCGCCGCTGATGTATTCATCAAGCTCTTCTGAGGAAGAAAATCAGAAGGCATTCAGGAGTAATTCACTCTGTTCCAATTTGATTAGGTATTACTGGCACGTTGGCAGAGCTATTGGGAACTTACAAGGCAAAACGACCATTGAGATTGCACTGTGTAGTATCATTTCATTTGGAGATGCATCCAGTGATCGTCGGGAAAAGCAACTTCCAAATGAATATCAACGCATCACACTATCAAATATCCCTGACTATGTCGGTCTTCATATTGTGTTCATCACACTTGCTCCGTTGCTGGCATCAAAGTCCAACTCGATCACACCATGTATTCAAAGCAACACTCTTATGAATACGGGCCTCTGGAAGTCGTATGATGATTATGTGTTTAGTACAACAGCTTTGGGCTACAAAGATGCAGAGAGAATCTTTGGTCTCAAGGTGGCAAGTGAGGAGCCAAGTGTTTGGGATAAGTTTGTCGTTTGGGAGAAGGCTGATGACAATGAGCACGACAAAAATCGTCCATGGTCACATGATGAATTTCGTACTTGGATCAATCTACTCTTTTTGATGACTGTGTTACCCTCTGATCGTGATGTGAATAGTACGCTACGCGAAGAACGGCCATCAAATGTCAACCTATTTCTCATGACCCTGTCACATTGTGTGAAAAATCTTTCTGTGCCAGCTCATTTCATTGCATCACTTTTGGGAGACCTCCTCAAAAAGACATCACTGGTGACAAAAGCTACTCTGTCAAATGAATCCCCTGCTCCCTACCTCGGCTCGAAAAATACATGCAAGAAAAGCTATAACCTGACAGCATTCCATTCTGAGTTGGCAAATCAATCTGCAATCTTCCTGCAAAATAGCATGTTTGGATTTAGGTTGCTTGATACAAGCTTTCTCCCTACAAAAAGGGCATCATTGTATAAGCTGAAACTACTTGGCATCAACCCACAGTATGCGCAGAGTTGGGCTTTCACATTTGGCAGTGTTTCTGCAGCAACGACTTTGGGCTTTATGCTACAGAAAAAGAAAAGTAGCAATGGAGGTGACTATGGCATTGCCAGTGCTGCAAGTAATGGCAATAGTAACCCTATGCTGATGATGATGGCAATGATGAAAGGCAATGGCATGCCAGAAAGTAAAACAAAACCATCCAAACTTCGCAGTGCATTACTCACATCAGGATCTCATGTTGGACACATCTTTTCATGTATGAACTGGAACTTGGAAAATCAGACCGCTTCTTTTTGGATGTGCGATGACATGTTTGAAAAGTTTCGAGACTTTCATTTTCGACTCATCAGAACTGATGGGTGGTACTGTCTCCCACACGGAGATGTCAAGCTTGGTGATGCCAAGCCCATTGCGTAGGTGTTTCATTCATACACCGTGCGTTTTATTTCATGCAGATATCAGGGAATACATATTGAATAGTAGCAAAATGCTGCAAGTTTGCTGAACTTTGCATTTACTATATTACAGATCAATTGCAAGTAACAAAAATAAAAATTATTGCATACAATATCTTTTGTTATTGCATTGAATTTTAATGTCTTAAACCTCTGGCTAAAAAATGTCAGTGCAAGTTCGAATTTTCTGAGATATCATGATAAATCTTTCAACCCATGTTTCGTGAAAGTTGATAGTGCATATGTATTTTAAGATTCTAAGTATGTGCCGGTGACCATATATGCAGGAATCAAGTAGATGAAGTGACGTGCTCACGTTTTCAAAGTCTGTGGTGATGGCTGTCTTCATATCAATTTACCGAATTGAGTGATGTCGTGTCCAACCCCATCATGTGATAGTGATTTCGACGGTTTGTCGGCATTAGAGTCATTTCTGCAACTTTTCCAAGCTTGCTTTGTACTAGTAAAATGTCTGATTGAATCAAAATATCAATACTATGTAAAAATAGGCATCAATAGCTCTCTAATAACATGTTGCATGTCTTATAATATGAGTTGGAAGGTGTTCAGTTTCAGGGGCTTTGAAATTCTTGTTTTGACTAGCAAAGCCCATCTTCACAAAATACATTGTATACTTATGATGACTGTAGGTGTTAGGTGTGCTCTTGATTGATTGATTGATTGGTTGGTTGGATTGTGTGTCTTTATAGATAGATATTTTAAACTAAAAGTTTTCTAGGTTTGAAACATAAAAACATAAATAGGATAAACTGTGACTGGTTTAGTTGCGCATATCCTAACACTCCCTCTCAAACCAAAGACACCTTTACTAATGACAGAGCATTTTTCTAAGTTTGAAGAAAGCTGGGTCGTTTAATCTGCCAATTGGTCCTCCGTATTCAGATAGCAAACTTGGTTCTTCCAGATTCTTGAATCTGCTTGAAATGATGATACTTGAGGGCAATGTGCTTGGTTTGGGGAGAAAACTTGGTGGACTCAGCCATAGCTATGTATGACTGGTTGTCTTCCCAAACTGTGCATACAAAGTCTGATACACTCGTATAGAGCTCAAAGACTGTGCCCATTTCATCTAAGAGTGCGACAAGAGGGATAACTTCCCTAAGAGCTTGTGAAAGCGCAATGTATTTGGCTTCCGCAGTGCTAAGTACTATCTCCGATTGCAATTTACTGCACCATCCAATGGGGCATCCTGCAAATAGAATGACATAACCTGTTCTTGACATAACTTGCTCAGGGTTATCGACATCTGTTTGTGTCCAACCACCTGCAAAGTCTGCATCAACAAAGCAATCAAGGCCTAGATGTGGCTGCGGGTAGTAGATTATGCCTTGGTCCTTGGTGCTCTTTAATTACTGAACAAGTCGCATCAGCTCACGAATCTTGCACACTGATGAGAAGCCATAGAAATCTCGGGTCTAGTACTGCCTTGCAAGTACTGGGTCATACCAACAGCTGTGCGAAAGTTCAACGAATGCTTTCTATCCTTGCCGTTATCGTCCTTCGGTAACGCCGTAGTCAAAAATGGTTGAATTTATGCATATCTCATCAAGCCCGTCACCTCTTGCTAAGATCAGTCATCGGAATTGGAGGCTGCAATTGGTCTCTTCAGAAAGAATACCCCGGCAAAACACCTCACCTGGACTACCTGTTGGGCTACGCTGGCTCAGTCAAGTATATATAAACCCCGGCCACAAATCAGGATGCAGAACGAAATGCAATTCTTCTCAGTACCCACAAGCTTAAACAGAATGCAGCTGCGGCTAAATCTGGACTGAAATAATAGAATTAAGGTTCAAATTTATGTCGCCAAATCAATGTTTGCAACTCGTGAAATTCACTTAATAATGTATGTCTCTTGTATGTATTAAAGCTAAATATACATCGCATCAACCTTGATTCAATTTAATCTTTGTTCTAATCCATTAAAACTAGATATCATCGGCAACAGCATGTTGAGGAGTTTGACTTTCGAGGCAGCACTCCGTTTTTTTCTGCTTCAAAGCTTTCAACTTGCCAATGAATTTGTCTTGCACGGCAATTCACTTGAGGATTTGATGGCAGTAGAATCACTTGTTGAATCGACTCGCAAATGGGATAAACTCCTGCACAAGTACAGAGTGTGTGGAAATTTTAGTCGTGACAGCAGCACCAAGACTTTCATGTCATTCGTACCCATTCTTCTAAGGGCTATCATTCATCAACACATATCTGTCGACGCAAGATACGTTTCGTGCAGAGTTTGCAAATGTTGGCGGCAATGCATTGGCATTTAGTGAATAGCTGTATTAGACGAGAAAAAAGAGCAAGTATCACAAACCAAAGCCGTGATCAATTCATTTGATGCCGAGGATGTAAATGCGGTCAAATCGCAGTATGTCTGCCAGATCTTGCTTTACAAGTGCGCAGACTACTTCCGCGCCCTTGCTCATAATGGATTGATGAGCGAGAGAGAAGCCGGTGAGTTCTTGGAAGAGTTCGACACAGAGCTGCGGCATTTACGAAAGACAAGTGAGCTGAAAAGTGAAATAGGTTATCTCAACATGGCGTCAGTGAGATCACTCGGAATAAAGCTTGAGGATATCGAATCAGAGGCCGATGAAGAAGAGGTTGATGATGGCGAATTATCCTAATCCTCTTGTATATTGCATTTACTTAGTCCATTGTTTCAGCTACTTGGCATTCATGCCTTGCCTTGCAGACGTAGAAGTAAGCCATTCGTATGTATGTAGTCCAGTGTTTTAGTTAGATTTGTCTACATGACGACGCCCACTGTCATCTCTTTCGTTACTAAAAGTTGGCCTCATGGGAATCAAAACTGCAGATTGGAACCACATGATTGTAGAGTGGCGGTGAAAAGAGAACCCGCGAAATCATGGGTCGAACCCTCACCATTCATATCATGTGTATCAGTGGCTTTAGACTTGATCCATTGGGGAGATGGACAATTCCAGTCTACTCGTGGCACAGATGCCTTCTTAAATTTACATTCACATGAAAGTATTGAATTGATCAAAATGTGTCGGCGAGGATCCACGCATGATCATGGCATGATTGCCTACAATGACCATTCGTCAATCGAAAGCGTCCTCTTCATTAATCGAAAGCGTCCACTTCATTTGCTCATAATTCAGATTTCGAGACCACTCTCACGTCCATATATCTCACGACAACAACTCAATCGATCTTATTCGCCTTAATTCATCATTAACAATGAACAGCTACCAATCCGTTTCCTCCATCCTCAGCCCCGCAGATGCAGCACGATTCTCCGGCCGCTATGAGACTGAAATCGTTGGCAAAGACGGCAAGCCAGTGAAGGTCACCCGTAGCATTCGCAAGGCTCACCTAGATGAGCTTCTTCTAACAGGCAGTCTAACCCCAACGAAGCTAGCTCCCGTTCCACGAGAGGATGCGGTCGATGATTTGTGCGACATGTTTCAGTCGAAGGTGGCAGTCACCAAAACTCCGAAGAAGGCCAAGGCAATGGGATTGGCGGATCATGTCGATTCGGCTAAAGTGCGTAGAACCAGGAGCTCGAAATCCAGCGAGTCGAGTGGTGGATCTAATGAAGGTGCTACACAGGAAAGGATCACGAGGAAGAAGGCTCCAGTGTCGCCTGCAGTAACCCCCGTTCGTCGCAGTCGTCGTCAAGTGTCTATTCAGAATGCTTAGAGTCTAGGGTCGGCTAAGCAAATGGGGTTGGGAAGCATTGTCTTGCGTATTATATGTCGCCAGTGTTGTGTTCAATATCTTATCATAGAAAAGTTTAATGATGTCAAAGACTAAATCAAAATGGAATTAGAAGAACGTTACCATACTCAAGCAAAATATCTCCTTTCCTCTGCACTCTGTAATGCTCATTATATTTACCAATATGTATCCTTTTCTTGCTCTCGTCGATTCCAATTTCCTTACTTAATCTTCCTGCGATGTTCAATTGTTTTGTCTTGAAGAGTTTCAGTCATTCGGATACAGAGTCACATTCGAATCGCTCAGCAGCTTGCAATAAACCGGTAGTTTAGGCGCCTTACGCTTTGTCTCAATCTTCAAAGCTTTAACCCTACCTGCTCGCTCGCCTCGATAGGTGAACCAAGTCGACCCTGAGCAATGGAGCATTGACACCTATGGTATGTCGAGACAACGAACTGCTTGTTGACGTAGAAGAATTGATACTGCTGTCGATCTGAAAATTCATATGTAAGCACTGTGTTGGTCTCAGAAGATAGCAGCGAACCAATTGAAACTGCACCTTTTAAACCAGCAGAGCTCATGATCAGAAGCACTATGTATTTTGCACATATGATTCAGCATGGCTAATCAAGACAACAAGATAGAATGACAAGGTTGATAGTTGGTGGTGAAACTTTGCAGAGGCGTGCAATTCCAAGATAGGTCCTGTCAAACAGGGTGGTCCTTGCTAAAAGATCAGTACCTGATTTCGTTCATTTTCCTCTTACTGTAACTGAATTGTTATCAAAAATCCGACAGATGTATTTGCAATGTGCTGCACTGCCGAGAAACAACTCAAATTGATTTCAAGTACCTTTATTTTCTTAACACCTGCATAATAAGCTAAATACCCAACCTCCTAGTCCTCTCAAGATTCAACAACTTCTTCCCCCTCTTCAAAGCAATCTCCTCCAAACTCTGATGAGTCATCAAAGCCTTGAAAGTCGCATAAACTACATTATAAGGATTCCTATTCCCATGACTCTTGCAACTACAATCCGTAATACCGGCGTATTGCAATATCTCACAAATTAAAGGATGACCGGACAATCCGTTCTCTGGCCTGACGGCCCGAAGGGCTACACGGCATGAATTGTGCTTTCCTGCCAAATCGTATGTGAGGCCAGAGTTTAAGTATCGATTGATGTAAAAGACGTTGCGTTTGCAATGCTTGCATGCCTTGACTATGGCTTCATTGGGTGAGAGGGCTTTGCCGATGCCAAAGCCTGCGGCTCCGTTGCCATTGCCACCAATGACAAGGGCACGGTAGCGGACGGTGGTTCCACCTCGTTCTACTTTTTGGACTCGGTCTACTTTGATGGTGCATTCTCCCCTGTAGGTGATTTTGGTTTGAAGTGTGTATGATGCATGAAGAGATAAAGTTAGTTAATAGCGAACAAATTAAGAATCCTCATTGCAGGAGCATCGTGTCTCAGGTTAACAGACAAAGCTAAAGTTGGCTGAATGAGAGTCGGTGCGCACGAGCATTAATAAACCAAGACATACTGATACTTATCAAATAGCACATGTATCACAAACATTACCTGAAACCCACACCATGCAAAACATCTTGCAGACTTGGTCTCGATACAACAACAAATACCACCATATAACACAAGACAATATTTAAGATCTCAAGCATAAAAGAGACTGTCAAGAAAACAGTGTAGCAACATACTAGCATACAGAAAACCACATCGACACTGAAGGTAATTCAAGTCACAAGACACTCAAGAGGCAGTATTAGGGCATAATATCAATCTAATCAGCAACAAAACACAAACAGCAACACACACAATCAAAAAACGACCACTCACCAAGGCCCAAAAGCCTCCTGATTCGGATCATCCCCCCTCTTAATCATCTCCAAAATCTCATCCTCCTTCTCCTCCCGTTCCAACAAACTCCTATCATCCCTCTCCCACTCCTTATACTTAGCAACCCTCTCCTTCTCAGCCATGTACTCATCAATCTCCTCCTTTTGCACTCTAACCGGATGAAAATTCTCCTCCAACTCACCTAAATCCATCTCATTGTATTCCTCGTGATAAATCATTTTATTTAATTCTTGTAACCATTGTTCTTCTTCTTCGTCGTTGGGATTGTCGCCTACCCCGGATCCTTGGGGGTAATCCTCATGATAGGTGGGTGAAGGGAGAGGTTTTCCGTATGGAAAAGGCACTGTTGCATTCTTTGAGAATTGACCGTGAGCACTGAAACGACGGTCTTTACCCACCTCCTCTTCAATACCGGGTACATCCGACAAGCCATCTCCATGGGGAATCTGGCCTAAACGAAAATAATCCCTCCCCTCCGTCCTTGCCTTTCTCATAAAAGCCAAATCCTGCGTAGATCCCTCCTTCGCCGTTAATCGATCAATCATTCTCAACTTCGTCTCTACATCATCCAACGCTGACTGTTTACCAGATCGTAACTTTAAACTTCTTTGGTATAAATGCTCCCGTATCGAATCAGCGGCATGCACACCGTACTCTCTAACCAAATCATCGGATTCTTCCGTGTCAAAGTATGAGGCGGGTGAAACCATACCACGTTTATAGTCTAGTCGGTAGTCGTCTACTTCTTTTGCAACTTCGCGGCCTTGGCTGTCTGTACCTAGGAGTACTTTACTCTCACCCGCTGTGAATGCTGTAATGGGCATGTTCGGATCGCCATGTAGTAATTCCCCGGAGTTCATCGTAGAATCATCAAGTTTACCGTAGTAATCAGTGTGGTGGGGTGATATCCATCCTTCTTTTTGACCGCCTTTTAGTGCCGTGTTGGGTGGTGGGGGGTTGGGAAGGAGTGAGGCCGTGGGAAGGCCGCGGGGGGTTAGGTTTATGGATTTTAGGGTTGGTGAGGGTGTGCGACGGGGTTTGAATGAAGAGGAGAGGCGGGTTATTTGGTTTTTGGGGGTGGGGGTGGTGCGGAGGAGGTTGAGTGTGAGGGCTACTGTCATGTTTTATTGGGGTGTGGTTTATGTTAATTGGTTAGGAGTGATTGATGGATGATGGATGAGGCGTCATGGTTCAGGGTTCAGGGTTCAGTGTTTTTTGGTTGAGGTTGTGGTTGTGAGGGTTGATGTTTGATGTTGACGTTGGGCGGGTTCAACGGGTTCTGGGGTCAGGATTGGGGCACTGGTAAACCTCTTCTTTGAAATGTGAGCTGCTTGGCCGCGCGGCCCGGCCGGCGGTTCTAAGTATAGACAAAATTATCACAGATAGCTTGGCTATCAGTGGAAGAGTTCTTGGTTTGGAAGACGCGTAGGCACATCACTACCGCAAAGTCGGTGAGGATAAGAAGAGTGTCCGATGGAAGAAGTTCAAAGTCACAATCATTCATGTGTTTGATCCAATGGATTTTGACCTCACGAGGTAAGCAGATCTTCAATTGCTCTTTGAACATGTGAACTAAATGCTCAACGACCAAGACTGCTTTTGCAACTCTTGCTGTTTGTTCTGCTTTCCGTTCTTCTCTCCTTGATGACGAGCATCTACCCAAGTTACCACATTCACCGGAACGTCAAGACCATCAATTTCATCCAACTGATTCAACAGATCTTCAATCAGTGATAGTCTACGCTCAATGTCACAATGCTGGCAAGGATTCTTCTCATCTCCATTAATACCATGCGTGCAATGGAGAGGAGTGAAGGTAGGACACGGCATTTCTTTGTTGATGTGAACTGATGGTTTGTCAAGAATGAAGTCATATATGTAAGGCTTCATAACTGTACAAACACCGTCATGACGTTTCTAATGACTCAATGGAGATATGGTAGTTTTCTTGGTGAGCATGTTGTCAACATTTGTTTGAGCAATGACAAATTGGTGTCAGCTAATACCTAGAATCTTGGTTGCTAAACATAGCGCACACATTGGTCACGTTATTAAGTACATGACTAAATAGTGAGATGATTAATCTATCTAACAATCAACCTCACACAAGAATCGGCTCTGCATCGCATCGC
>JALLAY010000096.1:0-21738 GCA_036939635.1 Cyclotella baltica | reverse complement strand
ACACCCTGGACTGTCGCTCGGCTAGGGACGCCGCTAACTTCCCAAAAGCTGTGGAGGCAATTGGAAATTATTGTCAACGTGAATACAGCAAAGGAGGGGGAACCATCGGGGCGGCTATTAGAGAATTAACGGCACCTACAATGCAACTTCCTCAGCCACCTACGGGGACACCAGCCGTGCCAGGCGATCCCAACGCCTTGCCGCCAGTTCCGGCGGTCGCCGCTATCCCTCCCACCGATATTGAAGTGTTCATGTGGAAAGAAGAGTACAAGAGGGCGGCCGAAGACATGCATGTCTACACGGAGAACAAGGAGCGAGCATATGCACTGGTGTGGGGACAGATGTCCGAAGAGCTCAAGAACAAGATCAAGGCGGCAGCAAACTATGGGACGGTGTCTACGAACCAAGATGTGATCCAACTGCTGCTGCTGGCTAGGGGTTTCTGCTGCAAGTTCGACGACCAGAGGCAGGGGACCTGGGCCTTACAACAAGCTAAGAAGAAGGCTTTCCTGTTTGTGCAGAGGGAGGGGACGTCTGTAGCTGAGTACTACGAGGAATTCATGGCGAACATCAGGGTGGTAGAGGAGTTTGGCGGTGAGTGGGGACAAGAGCCGGGGCTAATCAAGGCAAAGCTCGAGGCCGCGAATGTACCTGACCCCGACAATCCCACGCCAGCCCAATTGCAAGCGGCCAAGAAGGCAGCAAGGGAGGATTTCCTCGGAATGATGTTCCTCAGTGGGGCTGACAAGGACAGGCATGGAGAACTACGTGATGACCTCTCCAAGGACTACGCAAAGGGGGTTGACAACTACCCGAGCACCGTTGACGGCATGATGCGGTTGCTGAACAATTACAAGGCTCCAACCACGGGAGCAAGGAAACATCTACAAGGAAACGTGGGGATGGCATTCCTCCAAGGGGAGAAGAAGTGTTGGCACTGCGGGGCTGACGATCACCTCAAGAATGCATGCCCCCAACTCAAGGCTATTGAGGAAGGAACCGATAACCTAAACGTCGAGGACACGCATCCGCCTGCCGACCCAGGAGAACTACAAGAAGGAGTGGACCAGCTCAACATCCACCATGTGGTGGAGGAAGGATGTACAATGGTGCAAGGGGGCACTAAGGGCAGCGGGCCAAGTGCGCTAAAGGCCAACCACCTTTACGTGGATACCTGCGCATCATATGCAAGCACGCCGTACCCTGAACTGCTAACCGGGATCGAGAAGAGAGATGTTGGACTCTTGGGCCACGGAAACGCCGGGAGCACATACATGGGGGAATCTGGAGAACTGGGTGGCATCAAGGATGTGTGGGTGAACAAGTCGGGGATTGCTAACATCCTCCCTTTTCACGAGCTCACCAAGATGTGCCGGGTTACTTTCGATTCGGAAAAAGAAGGGAAGTTCGTCATCCACACCAAGGCTGGACCTGTTACTTTGGAGAACAACTCTGTGGGGATGCCTTACATCGACTTGGAGAAGGCGAATCAGCGAGCTGCCATCTGCCTCGTCCAGACCGTCAGGGAGCGATATTAGGGGTTCACACGCAGGGAGATCGAGGAGGTCAAGGCTGCACGCGAGGCGCAAGCGATGGTTGGGAACCCTCCCACTAGGGCTTTTCGGGAAATGGTGAGTAATAACCGCATTCCAAATTGCCCCATCACTGTCAAAGCTATAGATCACGCTGAAACTATCTTTGGACCCCAACTTGCAGGAGTGCGAGGACGCACAGTCCGGGGAAAACCAGATCAGGTCCGGGTGGAATACGTAGAAATCCCGCGATCAATTGTTGAGCGTTTTAAAGATGTGACTATGGCTGTTGACGTGATGTTTGTGGATGGTTTGCCTTTCCTTGCTAGCGTCTCTAGGGGTATAAACCTAATAACTGCAGAATTTACGCCGATTCGTACTGCGAAGGCTCTTGCTCAGGGGATAAAGAACATACTTAAGCTGTATGTGGCTGGTGGTTTTAAAGTCCACACCCTACTTATGGACAACGAGTTCGAATCGCTTAGTCCTCTGCTACCGGGCCTCATTGTTAACACCACCGCTGCTAAGGAGCACGTCACTGATGTGGAGCGTCGAATTCGTACTATCAAGGAACGGGGGCGTGGGACCTACAACACCCTCCCATTTGACAAGCTGCCAAAGCTAATGGTAATTGAACTTATTTACCAGGCTGTACTCTGGCTCAATGCCTTCCCGCTGAAATCTGGCATTTCATCTATTTATTCACCACGGGAGCTGGTGATACGGCAGAAGTTGGACTTTAAGAAACACTGTCGTGTGCCTTTCGGAACATACTGTGAGTGTGACGAAGAACCTACCCCACTCAACTCCATGAAGTCTAGGACTGTACCGGCGATCGCCCTGGGTCCTACCGGAAATTTCCAAGGAACGTATAAATTCATGAGCCTCCTGACTGGCAAGAAGATAAAGCGCCGCTCATGGACTGCTCTGCCTACACCAGACTCGGTGATCAAGAAGGTGCATCGGCTAGCCGCCCGCGATGGTAACCTCGGGTCTCTCAACTTTGCTGATCGACATGGTGTGCTCTTCGAATGGAATGATGATTCGCCTGAAAATGAGGGCCTAGTTCAACCTGACCCCTACCCCGACCTCACCGCAGAGATGCCAGGAGTGATTTTGGAGTCAGATATTCCTGACACCAATGATGTAATCATCGAAGAGGCCGAGATCCCAGGAGTGGCTGAGCGACGAGCCGCTCTCAACGCCGATCTCGATGACACCCTGCCGTCACAACCAATTATTGTTCATGCGGAAGATGATGAAATTGATGACCAAGCCGATGACGCTTCACAAGACGGCGATGATATTGTGGCTGTTGGTGACGTCCCACCGGTTCCGCCAGCTGCGCACAACGTTGTCGAGCTTGACGACACGTCCACCGCTTCAGCGCAGGAGTGTGACCAGACCGAAACTGAAACAGATGCCAACGACAACACAAATGTAACCGTTGAAGAGGTGACCGCTGAAGACGATGAAGACGATGATGATGAGGGTGAAACGGCCGGAGTTAGGAGATCAGGTCGTACAAACAAAGGGCAAAGGAAGCCGAGGCTGTACGACAGCTACACTTTCTTTTCGCATGCTGCGCAGGTGAACAACTGCAAGGCCATCCCGAGAGACGAATGGGAGGAGTGGGCTATTGGAATCGTGCTCACACAATACTCAGTCAAAGCAGGCCTTAAAAAGTTTGGTGAGCGGGGAGACAAGGCTGTGACCGCGGAGCTCAAGCAGCTACACGACATGGTAACATTCTTCCCTGTGGACTCCAAGACCCTAACCAGGAAGCAGAAGGCAGACGCTGTGGCTTCGCTTATGTTTTTAAAAGAAAAGCGTGATGGTAGAGTGAAGGGACGAGCCTGCGCGGATGGAAGGAAGCAACGGGAATTATTTGGTAAGGAGGATGCTACATCTCCTACCGCTTCCACGGAATCGGTGTTTTTAACTTCGCTTATTGAGGCATTGGAGCGGAGAGATGTGGGCTGTTTTGATATCCCAGGAGCCTTCCTGCATGCTGAGACAGATGAGGAGGTGATCATGCTTCTAAAAGGAAGGCTGGCGGAGTTAATGGTGATGGTGGACCCATCTTTGTACAGGAAGTACATAACCAAGAATGCAAAGGGTGAGCCCATCCTCTATGTGAAGATGCACAAGGCCCTGTATGGACTCCTGAGGAGTGCATTGTTGTTCTATAGGAAGCTAGTTGGCGACTTGGAGGGAGATGGGTTTGTGATCAACCCATATGATCCATGTGTGGCCAACAGAATCATCGACGGTTCCCAGCAAACTGTCCTCTGGCATGTGGATGACCTGAAGGTGTCGCATGCCAAGCCAGAGGTGGTGACTAAGTTTGGAAAATGGCTTGAGAGTAAGTACGGTGACTGCAAGGAACACCGCGGGAAGAGGCACGACTACTTAGGGATGGAGTTAGATTACTCAGTGCCGGGTAAGCTCAAGGTGACCATGATACCGTACATCGAGGAAATCTTTAAAGAGTTCCCAGAGGAGATAACGGAGACGAAGGCTACCTCAGCAGCTGACTACCTCTTCAAGGTCCGAGAGGAAGGCGAAGCAAGGAAGCTGCCGGAGGAGCAAGCAGTCGTGTTCCACAGGACTGTGGCCAAGCTCGTGTTTCTGCAGGCAAGGGCAAGGCGGGACATACAGTTGGCAACGGCATTTTTGACAACTAGAGTCAAGTCCCCGGACGAGGACGATTGGGGCAAGCTGAAGAGGGTGTTGGGGTACCTGAAAGGAACCCTACACATGCCTCTCGTGCTGACCGCAGAGTCAATGACGCTACCAAAGTGGTGGATAGACGCTTCGCACGCCGTTCACATGGACTGCAAGGGGCAGACCGGTGCAATGGTGAGTTTTGGTGAAGGAATGCCTATCAGCTTCTCCCGGAAGCAAAAGTTGAACACAAGGAGCTCGACTGAGAGCGAGCTAGTAGGAGTGGACGATGCAATGGCTCTAGTGCTGTGGACAAGATACTTTCTAGAAGAGCAAGGATATGAGATGAAGCCGAGTTTGATCTACCAGGACAATAAGAGCGCTATGTTGCTGGAAAAGAACGGTAAGGCTTCGAGTTCGAAGCGAACAAAACATATCAATGTTAGGTATTTTTTTGTCCAAGATAGAGTACAGAAAGGAGAGATAGAGCTCGAGCACTGCCCAACCGAAGTCATGTGGGCAGACGTAAATACGAAGCCACGACAGGGCAGAAGCTGGCAAGTGTTCAGGTCGAAGCTGATGGGGGTGCCAGTCGACTATGATGATACTAAAGCAAGGCTGGAGCGTGAGGAAGCCCTGCGTTTCGAACAGCATGCACGAGATCATCAAGCGGCGATGGAGCAGTTACAGAGGGACAGAGATAAGCAGAATGCTTCCAGACCGGCGACAAGTAGAGCGAGGCCTACTGTGTCACCGCAGGAGTGTGTTGGTGGAGTTAAGAAACTGCCACGTGGAAGCAGAGGAGATGCGAAAAAGAGTGCCGGAGATGAGAAGAAGAGTGCCCCTAGTATGCCCCTTATGAGGGTGCTAGGGAAGCTGTGGAGCCCAAGTGTATTCAGGAACGCTCGTTTAGCGGGACTGACACGTGATTCAGCTTGGGCAGCGGCTTTTGTGTAAGCTCACTTTTAATTAATAATCTCCCTTAACCATGTCCAAAAGGGGCTATTAATTCGTCTCGTAGAGCGTACACTTAGACCATTTGATTAGCATCAACATTATTAATTAAAAGGCGTGTGACCAAAGCCTTTATCGCCGGCGAGCGCACCACCGACGATTAAGCATCCAGGGCGAGCATCCCGAAAGCAACTCCGAGAGAATGGCGGAGGAGAAGAAGCCAAAAGCTGAGGGCGGAGGCCGCCGACGCAATAAGGGCAACCAACAACAGCGTGAGCAAGGCAAAACAGTGAAATCTGACGTCCCAGGATTGGAGAATCACATCCTGGACTGTCGTTCGGCCAGGGACGCTGCTAACTTCCCAAAGGCCGTCGAGGCGATAGGGAATTATTGCCAACGCCAATTTAGCAAAGGTGGAGGAACCATCGGAGCCGCAATCAGAGACTTGACGACGCCAGCGATGCAACTTCCAACGCCACCTACCGGAACTCCCGCTGTGCCGGCCGACCCGAATGCCAATCCGCCAGTGGCAGCTGTACCAGCAGTCCCTCCCACTGATATAGAAGTGTTTATGTGGAAGGAGGAATATAAGAGGGCAGCGGAGGATATGCACGTGTACTCAGAGAATAAAGAGAGGGCATATGCGCTGGTGTGGGGGCAGATGTCGGAAGAGCTTAAAAACAAGGTCAAGGCAGCGGCAAACTATCCAACGATATCAGCCGACCAAGACGTGATACAGCTACTGCTCCTGGCCAGAGGTTTCTGCTGCAAGTTCGACGACCAAAGGCAAGGAACCTGGGCACTGCAGCAGGCCAAGAAGAAAGCATTTTTATTCGTGCAGAGGGAAAACACATCTGTGGCAGAGTACTACGAGGAATTCACCGCGAACATCAGGGTAGTGGAAGAGTTTGGTGGGGAGTGGGGCCAAGAGCCGGGACTCATCAAGGCAAAGCTCGAGGCCGCAGGTGTGGCAGATCCTGACAACCCGACCCAAGCCCAGCTGGTGCTGGCAAAACAACAAGCACGTGATGATTTCCTGGGGATGATGTTTTTAAGCGGGGCCGACAAGGACAAGTATGGGGATCTCCGGGATGACCTATCAAACGACTACTCAAAGGGGGTGGACACATACCCCAGCACCGTTGATGGTATGATGCGGTTGCTTAATAATTACAAGATCTCGGGCGGAAACAGCAAGAAGCAGACGCCTGGACATGTGGGGATGGCTTTTCTTCAAGGAGAGAAGAAGTGTTGGCACTGCGGAGCGGATGATCACCTGAAGCACGCCTGCCCACAACTCAAGGCCATCGAAGAAGGTACCGACAACATCAACGTCGAAGAGGCACACCCTCCGCCTGAAGCTGAAGGAGGAGTTCAACAACTGAATATCCATCATGTGCTCCAAGAGGGGTGTACAATGGTGCAAGGAGGCCAGAGCACGAAGGGACCAAGTGCGCTCAAGGCAAACCACTTATATGTGGACACGTGTGCGTCTTACGCGAGCACACCTTACCCCGAACTGCTGTCGGGTGTGAAGAAACAAGATGTGGGGCTCTTAGGGCATGGTAACGCCGGGAGCACATACATGGGTGAATCAGGGGTTCTGGGGTGCCTGAAGGACGTTTGGGTCAACAAGTCGGGAATTGCTAACATCCTACCGTTCCATGAGCTAACCAAGATCTGTCGGGTGACCTTCGATTCTGAGAAGGAGGGCAAATTCGTTATCCACACCGAGAAGGGGCCAGTGACCTTAGAGAACAACTCCGTGGGGATGCCATACATTGATTTGGAAAAGGCTGACCAGCGGGCTGCTATCTGCCTTGTTCAGACAGTACGAGACAGGTATGAGGGATTTACAAGGAAGGAGATCCAAGAGGCCAAGGCGGCACGAGAGGCACAAGCAATGGTTGGGAATCCACCCACTAGGGAATTTAGGGAAATGGTACGTACTAACCGCATTCCAAATTGCCCCATTACAGTTCAAGCTATCGATCACGCTGACACTATCTTTGGTCCACAACTCGCAGGAGTGCGGGGACGAACAGTTCGAGGGAAACCAGAGCGGGTCCGAGTAGAATACACGGAGATTCCGCGGTCAGTTACCGAACGGTTTAAAGATGTGACGCTGGCGGTGGATGTAATGTTTGTGGATGGATTGCCTTTCCTTGTTAGTGTGTCTAGGGGAATTAATTTAATAACCTCGGAATTTACTCCGATACGGACCGCTAAAGCCCTAGCTCAAGGGATTAAAAATATCCTTCGGCTATACATCACGGGAGGGTTCAAGGTGCACACCCTCCTCATGGACAATGAGTTTGAGACTTTGACCTCTTTTCTGCCTGGTCTTATTGTGAACACGACCGCAGCAAAAGAACATGTTACTGACGTAGAGAGACGGATCAGGACGATCAAGGAACGGGGACGGGGGACGTATAACACCCTCCCATTTGAACATCTACCAAAATTGATGGTGATTGAATTAATTTATCAGGCCGTGCTATGGTTGAACGCCTTTCCTTTGAAATCAGACATTTCTTCTACCTACTCGCCGCGAGAACTGGTTATTCGTCAGAAGCTTGATTTTAAGAAACACTGCCGTGTGCCTTTCGGCACGTATTGCGAATGTCATGAGGAACCAGTGCCCCTCAATTCCATGAAATCACGAACAGTGCCGGCGATCGCTCTAGGGCCAACCGGGAACCTACAAGGCACGTACAAGTTTCTGAGCCTACTCACGGGCAAGAAAATCAAACGACGTGCATGGACGGCTATGCCAACACCAGATTCAGTGATCAAGAAGGTTCACCGCCTGGCCGCACGAGATGGTAACCTGGGAGCTCTCAATTTTGCAGACCGGAATGGTGTTCTTTTTGAGTGGAATGATGATGACGATGCTGGCGAACAGCTCGTACAGCCGGACCCACACCCTGATCTCGTTGCCGAGATGCCAGGAGTGGTGCTGGAATCTGACTTGCCTGCCACAAATGATGCTGTAATTGAGGAAGACGAGATCCCAGGAGTGGCTGAGCGTCGAGCTGCCGCTAATGCAGGGCTAGACGATGGTTTACCCTCCCAACCGATCATCATTGATGCTGCCGACGACGAGATAGATGATAGTTCTCAGGACGATGATGGCATCATTGCGGTTGGAGATGTCCCTCCAGCTGTTCCAAACGCTGGAGATGTTATTGCCATCGATGATTCCGAATCCACGGCTTCAGCGCAGGAGTGGAACACGGGTGAAAACGACGCAGACGACGGGAATGAGGACGATGACAGCCATGCAGATACAACCGCCGATGACAACAACGAAGAAGCCAACGAAGAAGCCGATGACGAGAACGAAGAAGAAGACACTGGTCTGAGACGATCTAGCCGAACTAACAAGGGGCAGCGGAAGCCGAGGCTTTACGACAACTACGCCTTCTTTTCGCATGCTGCAAAAGTCAACAACTGTAAACCCATCCCCAGAGATGAGTGGGAGGAGTGGGCCATTGGCGTTGTGCTGACCCAATACTCGGTGAAGGCCGGTTTAAAGAAGTTTGGTGAACGGGGGGACAAAGCTGTGAGCGCCGAGCTGCAGCAACTCCATGATATGTCCACATTCTTCCCCGTGGACCCGACCAAACTCACGCGAAAGCAGAAGGCCGACGCAGTTGCCTCGCTCATGTTTCTGAAGGAGAAGAGGGATGGACGAGTGAAGGGCCGTGCCTGTGCTGATGGACGAAAACAGAGAGAGATCTTTGGGAAGGAGGATGCCACTTCGCCAACGGCATCAACGGAGTCGGTATTCCTCACAGGACTGATCGAGGCGCTCGAGAGGAGGGACGTTGGATGTTTCGACATACCGGGGGCGTTTCTTCATGCCGAGACTGATGAGGAGGTGATCATGCTTCTGAAGGGTAGGCTTGCCGAGTTGATGGTGATGGTGGACCCATCTCTGTACAGAAAGTACATCACGAAGAATGCGAAAGGAGAGCCGATACTCTACGTAAAGATGCACAAAGCCCTTTACGGGTTGCTTCGCAGTGCACTTCTGTTTTATCGAAAGTTGGTCAATGACCTGGAAGGCGATGGCTTCACCATCAACCCCTACGATCCATGTGTAGCAAACAGAACCGTCGAGGGATCACAACAGACAGTCTTGTGGCACGTGGACGACTTGAAGGTGTCCCACGTGAAGCCCGAAGTGGTGACTAGATTCGGAAAGTGGCTAGAAGGAAAGTATGGCGACTGCAAGGAACACCGAGGCAAGAGACATGACTACCTCGGGATGGAGTTGGACTACTCAACACCCGGGAAGTTGAAGGTGACCATGATACCATACATAGAAGAGATATTGAAGGAGTTCCCGGAGGAGATAACCGAGACTAAAGTTACTCCGGCAGCTGACTACCTTTTCAAGGTGAGGGACGAAGACGAAGCCGTCAAGCTTCCGGAGGAGCAAGCAGTTATCTTCCACCGAACAGTGGCGAAGTTGGTATTCTTACAAGCGAGGGCCAGGCGTGACATTCAGCTGGCGACCGCATTTTTAACGACAAGAGTGAAGTCGCCAGATGAAGATGACTGGGGAAAGCTGAAGAGGGTGTTGGGGTACCTGAAAGGAACCCTACACATGCCTCTCGTGCTGACCGCAGAGTCAATGACGCTACCAAAGTGGTGGATAGACGCTTCGCACGCCGTTCACATGGACTGCAAGGGGCAGACCGGTGCAATGGTGAGTTTTGGTGAAGGAATGCCTATCAGCTTCTCCCGGAAGCAAAAGTTGAACACAAGGAGCTCGACTGAGAGCGAGCTAGTAGGAGTGGACGATGCAATGGCTCTAGTGCTGTGGACAAGATACTTTCTAGAAGAGCAAGGATATGAGATGAAGCCGAGTTTGATCTACCAGGACAATAAGAGCGCTATGTTGCTGGAAAAGAACGGTAAGGCTTCGAGTTCGAAGCGAACAAAACATATCAATGTTAGGTATTTTTTTGTCCAAGATAGAGTACAGAAAGGAGAGATAGAGCTCGAGCACTGCCCAACCGAAGTCATGTGGGCAGACGTAAATACGAAGCCACGACAGGGCAGAAGCTGGCAAGTGTTCAGGTCGAAGCTGATGGGGGTGCCAGTCGACTATGATGATACTAAAGCAAGGCTGGAGCGTGAGGAAGCCCTGCGTTTCGAACAGCATGCACGAGATCATCAAGCGGCGATGGAGCAGTTACAGAGGGACAGAGATAAGCAGAATGCTTCCAGACCGGCGACAAGTAGAGCGAGGCCTACTGTGTCACCGCAGGAGTGTGTTGGTGGAGTTAAGAAACTGCCACGTGGAAGCAGAGGAGATGCGAAAAAGAGTGCCGGAGATGAGAAGAAGAGTGCCCCTAGTATGCCCCTTATGAGGGTGCTAGGGAAGCTGTGGAGCCCAAGTGTATTCAGGAACGCTCGTTTAGCGGGACTGACACGTGATTCAGCTTGGGCAGCGGCTTTTGTGTAAGCTCACTTTTAATTAATAATCTCCCTTAACCATGTTCTAAAGGGGCTATTAATCCAACCCGTAGCGCATACACCTAGACGATTGATTAGCATCAACAATATCTGGGTGGTTTCCGACGAGGAGTGATGAATATATTTTACAGATTGTTCTGATACATTTCACCCAATCAGTCACAAGTACTTGACACAATTGGGGCATTGGAGATCGAATAGGACTTTGAGCAAAGTCTGGTTTTGTAACCGAACCGCAAATTAACCAGAGTGATTGGGAAACCACCTGGGTACCATATTTTCTCAAAAATAAACTTAAGTGGTTTTAGGTTTAGGTATTTTGACAAAAGCCAGTAAGGTGTCATTTTTTCTTATTAATTCCTACGTTGAAAATCTCCGGGGAAATAGCCTCATATGATCAGACACCCTCACTCTCATCGCAGCTCACTGCACAAATCCATCGGAACGTTACATCATTTGTCTAATCTCCATCAACCCCACCAGACCTAATTCCAGCTGAAACCGAACCGCACAAACACTACAAGTCGTCGTTGTTGCTGCATAGTCAACTCCAGTTTTGACATCGAATAGAAGACAATACGGACCCCATACAAACTACAATACACATGATCCGATGGCAACAACCGCGAGCAACGGCAATGGGCCGGTGCAGCACCACAAGACGAGAGTACTTACCTAGGTTGAGTGCTTTCAATTGGATTTACTATAAAAAACAGTGAGCCAAGTGTTAATGAGCGAGCAGCACTGAACATTCTCCTCATTGGCGGCTAACAGCACGCGGCACCGCAAGATGAAATAAGACAACCGCAAGATGAAATAAGACAACATCTTCTCCTCAACCTTCTCCTCTGGCCTCCTGGCACACTTCACCGAGACAAGAGTGCCTACTCAACCTTCTCAAGGGCTTGCTACCTGCAAACTATTTGTAACAGGGTTTACATAGATAGTGTCTGGGTATCGTACATATCTTTCTGTTGTTTTTTTCGAAACGTGAAGTATTGTGCCATTCCATTTCAAATAGGTACTATTAAAGATCAGCCCATTTGATTCGCGAGTCATTTTACAAGTCGCATTGTGACATTAGAAACAATCGACGTGAATCCAATGTTATTAAAAGTAACGTATTTAGACCCGCCCTTTTTAACAGAACTATTTTAAATTGTATTGGGATAATAACCGCTCACCCGAATCAATGCTGTACGGCATCATGTATGCAAAGCAGTGAACGATCAGAGTTAAAATCAAGCCCAACCGGAAATCATGCCGCCACGAATCACCATCAATTCCACAAAAACACAAAGAATCATAAAAGAATGAAAAGAACACTATTGATACGATAAAGAGCAGTTTCAAGATAGACTATGTGGCCCCATCTTATTTTGTTAGGTGTAACTATTTCGGGTGAATTTCAAAGAGTATAAAGGTATCATATTTTCTAAAAAACAAGTGGTTTTAGGTACCCTCACTCATCGCAGCTCACTGCAAAAATCATCAAAGCCATGAAGTCTTTCGTCCGTATCCATCAACCCTACCAGACCCAATTCCAGCTGAAACCCCTTTTGTTTCACTCATCTGCCAAGAAAGTATGCCTTCTTGGTGTTCTTGCCAGATGACCGCCTGCAGTCTTAGCCCTTATATATCTTGATTCAATCGTGTCAACCGGTGTCTCAAAGGTATCATGTCATTATATTCCTTCTCAAACAACAGCATTTTTTATACACGATAGAAAATCAGGAGATTTTGAGCAAGGTGGCAAGGTTTTGGAAAAGAAATTCCCCCACAAAAAAATCAACCTTGAGGTGAAAATGTCATCACAACCTTTTCAAAAGTCGAAGAGGTGGTCTGAAATTTTTCACGTAACTCCCTTGAGTAGGTTTGGGGTGTATATGGGTTGGCGCCTTAGAGACCAAAAGAACTTGGTATTTATAGATGGGGGAAGGGTGAAAATAGGTAGGATCCGGGAACCACCAGATGTGTTGCATAGAAAACAAGTCAGCTCCGGGTAGCAAAAATACCCATACCCCATACCTGAATCGAAAACAGTCCTATATACGGGTTCGGGTAAAACATGGGTAGCGAACCCTGATTCTCAATTGTGACACATTCTCAAATTAATGTCTTCTCTTTTTCAACAACCGCCACATCTAAAATGCCTTCTCTCCAGTTCCATCTTGTAGGTAAATAGACGTAAGCTAGCGCCTTTGACGCCAACCATAGACTTCATTTCGCATTTTTCTAGGAGCTGTACTGTAAGTCAGTTGACGCACTGGATAAATCGAGAACGAAACGTTAGGGCCGTACCGTCCGAAAAGATAAAAGTAAGTTTGAGTAAGTTACTTATTGGTTAAAATGACTTCAACGTCCTCTTCCACTCTAGAGCAAACTAGCATCCTACCTACCTACCTATCAAAACAAAGCCAACCTCTACAATTTCACCTATCAAACTGAAATAGCCTTGTCACAACAGTTTCACTTACACAAATCTTTGGCCCTTCGTATGTTTCTACGGTAGGAATTAAAATAGTATCCAAAAAATATCATACATTTAAAACGTTTTGAGTAAACAATGAATTAATATATGAATATGAGATACTATGAGCGAGAAGGTTCAATTTGATCGCATTCTGTTCGAAGACCACAAATCACATCCAATCAACGACAGCAAACAAGCCATCATAATGTCAATATGCCGCTGATCCATTAATAGTATCGGATTGCCGTCCGTCGTACAATCTCAACCCACTTCCATTACAATACCACACATCACAAGAATATTGCCAAAATGTTCGTCTTCGTCTCTGTATGACGGAGGCATTGAAACGGTTGACACAATCAATCCGCCTTTTTCGAATTGGCACAACTTTTCTAGTCATCAAAAAGAGGCTGTTGAAATGATCCTTGTTAAGGTGAATATATTCTGTTGTTTTTCTGGTCTTCTTAAGGCTGTTTCGATTGGATTGAGCATTTGGTATCTATTTCGTAATCTTGCCGCTCTTTCTTACACGACTATTGGCTGTCAATCCATCCACCAAAATTGCCAGAAATGAGACGTCAGAAACACAAATTTGGATCCATAAGCTGCCATGAATGAGGCCGAGGGAAACACTAAAATTACAATTCATGACTACCATATCTTATAATAAAAATGTATAACATAATTTGCATCCTTATTTTATTGCGTTACTAGTTTTAAAATCATTGTGGTGAAATATGTGCTAATTATTTCATTCAACAGGTTGATAGTTGATTTTCAAAAGACATACTACTTCAGTTGATTAAAGTAGAACTTCCTCTCCTTCCTTTATAATATGTCGTGTGATGTTGACTCTCAGAAGACTTTTTGATAGAATAATTTTCGATGCCGAAGTGGATATGATGGAAAAACTAATCAAAGAATGGACTTTAATTGGCAAAGTTAGTTGTCATGCCAAAAAATCAAAGAATAATAAATGATTATTAATTATACTTACGGTACCATAATCAACTCATCTGATACTGTTTTTGATACAAGTCAGCTGCAAGGAAAAGATCAGTCAAAGCTTCCTGCACCAACCTTACTACTTCGATATGGAAGAAATGATAGTAATTGGAATTGGCTATTGTTTTTACATTTTGTGAGATAGGAATCTAAGAATTACAATTCCACATGAATTAAACTTACCTGTTTACCATTCAAGCCTCCTATTTGCCTGAAGTCAAGTTCATTTAGATTCAGTGATGGCGCTGTCGGCAGGACTGACAATGGATGAATAACATCCGTCAAACTATACGGCGAACCCCCCCTAAACATTTCAGACACGTCAAGCATGTTCACTTGATGGTATGAAGTCCGGTTCGTTTTCGTGTGGTGCCGAACGCTTGTGTGGGAGGCCCATGGGTGGCGAGGGGATTGCAGGTGATTTTTTAGATAGGATACGCGACAGGCGGCGGCGGGGTCGGTGTTTCATGCATGGTGAGAAGAGCCTCATGTGTGCAAAGCAGTGAACGATCAGAGTTAAAATCAAGCCCAACTGGAAATCATGCCGCCACGAATCACAGTCAATTCCACAAACAACACAAAGAATCATAAAAGAATGAAAAGAACACTATTGATACGATAAAGAGTGGTTTCAAGAAAGACTTTGGCCCCATCTTATTTTGTTAGGTGTAACTATTTTGGATGAATTTCAAAGAGTAGAAATAAGGTACCATATTTTCTAAAAAACAAGTGGTTTTAAGTACCCTCACTCATTGCAGCTCACTGCACAAATCATCAAAGCCATGAAGTCCTTCATCCATATCCATCAACCCTGATCCAATTCCAGCTGAAACCCCTTTTGTTTCACTCATCTGCCAAGAAAGTATGCCTTCTTGGTGTTCTTGCCAGATGACCGCCTGCAGTCTTAGCCCTTATATATCTTGATTCAATCGTGTCAACCGGTGTCTCAAAGGTATCATGTCATTATATTCCTTCTCAAACAACAGCATTTTTTATACACGATAGAAAATCAGGAGATTTTGAGCAAGGTGGCAAGGTTTTGGAAAAGAAATTCCCCCACAAAAAAATCAACCTTGAGGTGAAAATGTCATCACAACCTTTTCAAAAGTCGAAGAGGTGGTCTGAAATTTTTCACGTAACTCCCTTGAGTAGGTTTGGGGTGTATATGGGTTGGCGCCTTAGAGACCAAAAGAACTTGGTATTTATAGATGGGGGAAGGGTGAAAATAGGTAGGATCCGGGAACCACCAGATGTGTTGCATAGAAAACAAGTCAGCTCCGGGTAGCAAAAATACCCATACCCCATACCTGAATCGAAAACAGTCCTATATACGGGTTCGGGTAAAACATGGGTAGCGAACCCTGATTCTCAATTGTGACACATTCTCAAATTAATGTCTTCTCTTTTTCAACAACCGCCACATCTAAAATGCCTTCTCTCCAGTTCCATCTTGTAGGTAAATAGACGTAAGCTAGCGCCTTTGACGCCAACCATAGACTTCATTTCGCATTTTTCTAGGAGCTGTACTGTAAGTCAGTTGACGCACTGGATAAATCGAGAACGAAACGTTAGGGCCGTACCGTCCGAAAAGATAAAAGTAAGTTTGAGTAAGTTACTTATTGGTTAAAATGACTTCAACGTCCTCTTCCACTCTAGAGCAAACTAGCATCCTACCTACCTACCTATCAAAACAAAGCCAACCTCTACAATTTCACCTATCAAACTGAAATAGCCTTGTCACAACAGTTTCACTTACACAAATCTTTGGCCCTTCGTATGTTTCTACGGTAGGAATTAAAATAGTATCCAAAAAATATCATACATTTAAAACGTTTTGAGTAAACAATGAATTAATATATGAATATGAGATACTATGAGCGAGAAGGTTCAATTTGATCGCATTCTGTTCGAAGACCACAAATCACATCCAATCAACGACAGCAAACAAGCCATCATAATGTCAATATGCCGCTGATCCATTAATAGTATCGGATTGCCGTCCGTCGTACAATCTCAACCCACTTCCATTACAATACCACACATCACAAGAATATTGCCAAAATGTTCGTCTTCGTCTCTGTATGACGGAGGCATTGAAACGGTTGACACAATCAATCCGCCTTTTTCGAATTGGCACAACTTTTCTAGTCATCAAAAAGAGGCTGTTGAAATGATCCTTGTTAAGGTGAATATATTCTGTTGTTTTTCTGGTCTTCTTAAGGCTGTTTCGATTGGATTGAGCATTTGGTATCTATTTCGTAATCTTGCCGCTCTTTCTTACACGACTATTGGCTGTCAATCCATCCACCAAAATTGCCAGAAATGAGACGTCAGAAACACAAATTTGGATCCATAAGCTGCCATGAATCATTTCCATCAATTGAGGTTGATTCAGCTTGTTTATTGCTTTATCGCTGTTGTCTGTTGTTGCTGTCTATCATTGTTTTTGCTGTTGCTTGTTGTTTTTGTTTTTGCTCTTCTTTTTCTTTCACGGTGAGGAGTTCTTTTTCATGAGAGGAGGAGGCAGAGGAGTGCTTTTGAGTCGGGGCAAAGGGTTATAGTTCACTCAGTCCAAAGTGGCTACACCAAGTGCTGGCAAATTGCAGAGATGAATGGATCCGGTCAACAACTGAAGCATAAGTTTTTCAGTTGAGGAGAAGATTAGAGACCTCTTCTGGCTAGGTGGATTAAGGTACTTCTTGGTGTAGGATGTAACTGCTTGTATTCTATGCTTTATAGACTGTATTGTGATATTAGGGTAGATGTATAAATGTTAATAGTGCAGTTTACTTTATTTTTGACATAGTTTTGAGCTTGGTTGGTAGTCGGTAGGTAGGTAGGCAGTACAGCATAGGGACTGTGAGGCTAGGTGGTCCGCTTATAAACTGAAGTTGTTCTGTTAGTTTAGATGATACTGTTAAAAGGGGAACACCTGGGATGTAGTGTAGTGGATGCAACCTCATTAGTTCTGATAGCCATCAATCTGTTCATCAATTCAATTGATTGATCCATCAGTCGACATTTGCGTGGCGAAAGTGTTTATCAATGTTTTCAAAAATGATAAATTTAAAGGTACGAACATGGTGCGAAGGACGATCAGAGTGGATCCTACATAGGAATAGTACGATTTAAAAGTTAGGCGACTTAAGACGAAGGGCCAACTTGAAACCATTATGTAGTGGCTCTCTTGCGTGATATGACTACCGATCTTATAACAATTGTCGTTTTTTAAAAAATAAAAAACGTAACGTAACTTAAAACAAAATAAGACAACTCAACGACAACTCCGTTCCACTTATTCGTGGCCTCCATGTCGTCCGGATTCGCCCTAGACTTGCTCTTGTGACTCTATTTGATCTCCCTCGGTCGCTATAAATCAAGAATATGCCGCACGGAGAGGTGCCGCCAGCCTCAACGTGAAGACGGATAGCAATCGATTGTGCGACAGGTGCCTCGATCGTCAGTAGTCAGTAGGACGATGAGATTCGAGATACTGCATCGACGGAGGTGGAAGCAGTGGAGATTAGTTGACCTGTTCGTCCTATGCAATTTCAAAGTGGGAGTTATGAGGGTGATGATGGCGATGAGCAGGGTGATTCTAACAGTTCTGCTGTGATGAAACTGATGCTCCTACGTTATCGCCAACTCCCGAACCTTACTGAATGGCCTACGGGATTTCCATTGATTACGCCCACTTGGTCACCAGTTACAGAGGGTCAAGAGACTGAATCTCCTCCTTCTTCTCCTGTTGAGTATACTAACGAAACGGCAGTGCCAACTGATGATACTATTGTGAATTTATTGGATGCCATGCAAGTTGTTAGGAGTGTGGTTTTTGATCTGAGGCTTTTGCCGGGGGCGGGGCTGCGGAATTGACAGTTTCGGTGGGGTTTCAAAAGGCCTAGTTGAAGTTGGAGGAGATTCAACAGGGGCTGTTTTTGGCGGTGGGGTGGGTGGGGTGGGTGGGTGGGAGGCGGGACCTATTTACTGATGTACGTACGTATGTTGAGTAAGTAAATTAGGTAGGTACCTATAGAGGTATTCTCCACAATTATTTTGGCGCATCAATGACATGCCATCAACCATCACTCCGTCAATGCATCTATCTGATATGCATCATCATGCTAGTCTATCATGACGCTTTCAAGCTCACGAGCCATCGATTTGATAGCCAATAGCCATCGCCATCGCCACCATTATTAGTTACGCCCAAGGATTCACATTTGATTTACACCTGCCATCTTCATCGTGCCGAACCTAAAACTTCATCTGCTTGTTCCCATCTTTATCAAATCAAAAATTACAAATCAAAACAAAACAATGTCAACCTGCACACCAACCAAATGCACCCCCTGCGAATCCCTCGATAAATCACACATTTTATCCAAAGAACAAATTCTATCCAAATTGCAAAATCTAAAACTGTGGAAATTACAAGAAGAAAACAACAACGGCACTCGTGATCATACTCATCTCTCCTTCTCCTACGTGGCACGTAACTTTCAATCAGCTCTAAATGACATTAACGCCATTGGAAAAATTGCCGAAAGGGAGGGCCATCATCCAGATGTGCATTTGACAAATTATAGAAATGTAGATATTGTTTTGTATACGCATTCGTTGGGGGGAGTTACAGAGAATGATGTTGTTTTGGCGAGGATGATTATGGAGGAGGTCGATTTTGATTATAGTCCGAAATGGAAGAGGGAGAATGTTGTTTGTGAATCAAGTATGGCATGATTGTACTGGTTTACCATAATGATTGTGTCTGAGAATTTGTGAAATGTTACTTGTTAAGGAAATGGATGCAAACAAGCAATTGATTCCTGAACACATAGTGATAATAGCGGGTTCATGGTATTGTATTGAAACCCTCCAGGCACACTGCTTTCATTCATTTTTGAAGCAGCAAATTGTTTCATACAATTCAAAATGGTACTTAATAACTAGAATTCAACCTGATAATTTCATTAAGAAATATTGATGTGTTATTTGTGTAAGTAGGTAGGTAATGCATCAGTTACCCTCAACCATCGTTGGTTGAGGAGCATAGTATGAAATAGAAATACTAGCATCGCTATGAGAGAATTATCTAGTCAGAATTTCATTTTGCAGTATCTGGTTTATAGTATGTTGCATGCAGAGTAGCTCTCATCAATCAAATTATTGATCTCTCCCATATGCAGCCAGATGCTTGAGCTGCATTTTCAGTCAAACGACCAAGGTCACAAGGATAAATAGAATGAAAACATTTGAAAATGTATACGCTTTGTTCTACCTAGAAAGTATCATTCCTAAATTTTACAAGACTACCGCCTTGAAGATGTAAGCCAAATCCCCTTGAAAAAACTTTGATAATTTATACACTTTGTTCTAATTAGAAGATATCGTTCCTCAATTTGACAAGACGATCGTCTAAGAAAATGTAAGCCAAATCCCCTTGGAATCCACTTCTACTACCAAAGCAACCCCTAAGTTCCAATTGAGGAGTTAGTGTCCCTTGCCAAACTTCAGCTTCCAATGCTGCGAAACATTGAATTGAATAAAGATTGAGAGTGTGAATGTAATCATATTACAGACAGGAAGAGCAGACACTTCTTTGACTGAACAACACACAGGCTCCATGCAGAGATAGTCAGGGCAAAGAGGACATACAAGACAAGAGCCCTGTCTGGTTGAATGGCCTGCAGTCATCCCTTCAAAGAAACATCTAATATCAATCCTGTTTAGGCAAACCCAATATGAACTTAGTTCAAGAAATCCACCAACTGACAACCAGAGTCTCCCCGGGACAAGGTATTAGCTTAGCTTCTGACATTCCTCACACTCAGCTGTTTTTCCTCCCCAATGACCTTGGTAGGGATTGACATTCATCACAAAGTGTATGAATGTCTCTGAGTGGTGGGAGCTAATAAAGCATGAGCACCCATGTAATGATCTACCATAGCCTGACATGGACGCTTGTCCTTATGGTAGCCTGTTCAATGACCTTCCACCTACCTATTCACAACATTTAAATCGTCCTTGCCAAAAACTGCTCTCTTAGCCCTAGATTCTGAAGTTTTTCAATAGGTGCGACTAATTCTATAGCTATAGCTTACCCAACGAACAGAATCCTCAAAGAGGTCAGGATTGATTTTGTGAATTTCTCAAAGATACTGATGGACCTGGGCATCAGAAACATCCATGGATGATCCATCTGCCTCAGAGAAAACATATCCTGATGTTCTTCCCTCCCCTTCACAAACCTCTATCAGTTTCTCTTTCTACCCACCAATGTGGCTCTAATTCAGAAACAGTTTCATTGAAAACTATGATGGAGTGTTGTCTTTCCACATTCTCGCCCTTGAACTTGCCCATCAAACCAAGGCATATGATGTGTGGTAGATCAGCACACTCCTCGTCTGTAAACCCAAAAACATGGTCCTCATACATTGGTATGTGATACATATGCCTGGATATGTAGTTTTGCACATGTTCCAGTCATATGTAGCATGTTCCCATCGTGGCTTACAAAATATCTTTTACATAGCTTACAACGGAATCTGCATTCAACTTTGATTTTTCTTGAACAACAGTGTCGGAAAGCCTACGTGCACATGGAACTCACGAACATAGTACCTTTCTGCTGGTTGATTTTCGAACCTAAAGTATTGTGTCACTTCATTTGAAGAAAAAAAAGATCAGCCCTTTTGATTCGCGAGTCAGTGTCTCAATCGCATGATGACATAAGAGATTGTTCGACGTGACTCTTCGTGAATCGATTGTTAATAAAAATAACTGAATTAGACAAGCCCTCTTTTATTAAATATTTTTAAATCGTATTGGGATAGTAACCTCACAACCGAATCGACATGGTCAAACCTGATCTGTGCGAAACAGAAAAAGATATTCAAGCCAATCAAGAATCATTTCGCGGGGAATAACAATCGATTCTTCGAGTGTCACAAAGAATCAAAAATTAACATAGAGAACACCAAAGATACGAAAAAGAGCGGTTGCACGAGCGCCTTGGGCCCCATGTTATTTTGTTAGATGCAACTATTTCAGGTGAATTTCAAAGAGTAGAAAGGTATCAGTTATCCCGTGCAATCTCAATTCGTCCTATCATAGAAACAGATTCAGCTGAAAGCAGGCAAAAGCAGTCGTCTAGCCACCATTTCAATGAAACAGTCAAAATCTCATTCAAATCAGTCAATCAATACCATCCCATTCCGTAAAATTTCACACGGCCGAAACAGCTCTTTCAAATCCACCTGCACAAAGAGCCAATTCATTGGTTGACGGGACGAAATTCGGCAACGATGTGAAGAAATTGACGGAGCAATTGAATTGAATTGATGGACGGGGACGCAGACGGGGTGGATTAATGGCAGTTGTCGGCATAAGAAGGCGGAAGGAGCCGACGATTAGGAGGCGCTGAAAGAGAAGTGAGTGAGGCGGCGTCGACGGAGGTTGTTCACTTCACATGATGTGTGCTGAACCATACATGTGGGAATGAAAGCGCGACAGACTACACGTATTTTTTACGCGACCAAAGACGGTGTAAATTGAAAAATTCCATTTTATCTAGTGGTTGTTAGGCGTTTTGACCGAGCGGTGAAAAAAGAGGTCGCA